>NW_011627192.1:30504-76853 GCF_000204515.1 Acromyrmex echinatior
TGTAAAACATAAACAGGAACAAGGAGAGTTGTAAGTCTCGCTTAAAATTAAACTAACGTTGGTGCAACCGGAGATAAAAAGTTTATTCAATCTTAAAATTTTATTACTTTATATAATATATTTATTTATATTTTTATATCAAAATTAAGGAGAAAACCATAGGAGAAAGAGAGAATAATTCTATTATTATTTTAATATTAATATTTATTTTAAGAGTTTATTCTAGTCCAGCCAGTACAGAATATTTATAAAATATTTTAATTAATTTTTACGTTTTCAATTTGTTATTTGTTACAAAATTAGTCATTGAAGAAAACTTTTTATATTGCGCTTTCATTTATAAATTTCTAAAAAAGTGCTAGCGAATATAGTCTCTCTTTAATTTTATTAATATAGCTATATATAATAAATAATTATTACTACAAATACTGGTTATGTAAATATATAGATTTGTAACCTGTTAAATGATTAATTATAACAATTGATATTTAATCTGTTTGATAGAAACTTTAATTCGACTAAAAAATTAATAAATCAATAGTCATGTTAATTATATAAATTCTTTTACGATGTTTTATTAATTTGCATATATACAAAATCATTAAGTTTTTTGTAAAGATAAATAAAGGATATTTAAAATATCAATATTTTAATATTGGTAGATGATAATATCATCTAAAAAGTATCCCCGGCTTTTTGTCACTTTGTCACTAGATGTGTGTTGATGGTCATATATCTAGTGACAAAGTACCGCGGATACTTTTTAGATGACCCAACACATTAATATTTTAATATATTCAGAGGAAATCATGGCCGTGGAAAAGTAATTTATTTGCTGTAGAACGATCTGAAACATTTATTCTTTTAAAATAAACATTTAATACTCTATAATTATAATTTCCTTTAAAGTTCGATTATATGCTATCGTACTTAATTGTTCGAAAATATTAATATTAGATATCATATTGCTACTATTAATTTATTACAAGAAATATTAATTTGTTCACAGAATATTTTTTTGTATTTACAATATATGCGTAGTTATAAAATAACATTTACATATACAAATATGTGCATATATAAAAATTTATAATTCGCAGTGGCGCCTGTTAGCCTTGTTCCTTATTGTTTTCTGCTACAAAAGATCAGAAAGGATTTTCAGACCAAATCTTGAGTAAATACATGGTGTGACACAGTATATCATTACACCCTTATTATTCGACAAGGATAACATAATCACTATCTTGCACTGTATGAAGACTGTATCACTTGTAGGGAGACACACAACGCTTTATTGCAATACAAAGTATAAAAATCAGGATTAGAATTATTATATTGAAAAGAAAACGAGCATTCCATCTGATGAATTTATTTTCATCGTAAAATTCATATTATCTCTCTCTCTCTCTCTCTCTCTCTCTCTCTCTCTCTCTTCTACTTATTTTACTACTAAGACACTAAGAGTTTTAAATTTGGAATTAGTCTGACACGAAGCATTTTTACTGTTTGATCTATTTGAATATAATCTTTTCATAGAATCTGTTATTAAATTGAATTTTCTTATAATTAATTTATTTTTTATATGTATCCATAGATGTACTTCAGGACATTCAACTTTGACTAAGGTACATCAATCATTTGACTTCATATGACGTAATTATAAAAACTTTAACTCATAATTCCATTTTTTTGCATTTAAACAAAGAAGTAGTTTTAGTTTGAATTTTTTACTATTCACTGACACAATGAAGATTTAATTTATTTATAATATTTATTTATATTTTGTCCAACCTCTGATATGATTTCAGTAATTTTATTTATATTCTAACGTTTGACTTTGGTTGTTGGTTTAAAACGATTAAAGTGCACGTATAAATTCAATAATTGTATAAAAGTATGTTCGCCTTAATATGTTTATTAATAACTTTATTTTAGAAAAAAATATGTGAAAAAAAAAAGAAAAAAAACGTAGCATTTGATCGTGGGATCTCCGGTTTACTGATCTCGCACCTTATGCGCAGAGTTCTTGCATATTGTGTTTATGAACGTGGTATATAACGGAAAATTGTATGGAAAATTGTAGATTATTAATATCTCGTAAACTATCGCGTTTTGAAAATAATTTTGTTGTTATACATTAATAGGAAAGGTATATGATTACTAAAATTTATTAAAACTTATATGTTATCTCGAATGCTGAAAACCTTATACAGATATACACCAAACTCACTGAGAAAGCATTTTTGATCTTCGGTCACTTGTACAGCGACCAGAGCGAGAGCGTCGGGCTCTCACTCTCTTTCGATGTCTCGTTTGCTCTCGATAGGAATCATATTAGTGTTCGTACATATATGAATACACAACCACATAAGAAGATGGAGATTATATTATCTAAAGTTGGCAGATCTGAATCCAGAGCTTCAAGGTCCTATCACGTGAGATCTCCAAAGTCAAATCGGACTTGGCCCGTCACTCCTTAGGGATAAGTTTACTGCTATTTCTATTTCCGTTAGAGTATGTAGATCTAAAGCAGTATCCTGATTGGCTCATTGGATTAAATTCGTCTTAAGGTTACCGTTACAGAAATTTTATCTGTGACAAACCTAAGAGCCATTCCACATAAACTTGCATAACCGCATAAACGTGTGCATAAAGAAAATCATCCAATCGTATTTTATGTCTTTATGATAGCAATGTGATTGAATAATTTTTTTTATGCATTTGATTATGCGGCTATGCAAATTTGTGTGGAATGGCCCTAATGGATTCCCTATGTCAGTATGGAAAATCAATTCAAATACGTAATATGCCTACTGCACACTGAACGCGATAAGTGATGAATGACGAGCGATATCCAATAAGAGCTTTGCTTTGTGTCGTCACGTGAGAAAAAGCACAGCTTTTATTGGATTTCGCTCGTCGTTCATCGCTCATCGCGTCTAGTGTGAACTAGATAATAGGGAGAGACTTTAAGAAGATAAATTTTCTGTCGCGATTTTCTGTCTAACAAAGCGATTGTCTTCTCTCTATTCGCATTTTACTTGAATTTATGAAATATTATATTACGAATACGTTGGAGTTATTAAAAGTTTTGTCATTTCGCTGAAGCTGCACCTTAAAAATACAAACAAATAACTCAAGAAAAATATCGGAGCATTCAATATTTTCCATTATGTACGGGACTGCACCGCGCGTAAAGAATAAAGTGAAAGGACGGCACACGGCTGATATAACGCACGAAAGTAAAAAGAACTCCGTTTCTTTGTAGTTTGACTAAAGATTTACTTCAATTTTTACAACCACAAATTTAGTACACATAAATAATTATCGCAAAATATTCGATACAATCACCTTTTTCGAATTATCTTACTCAGCAGTAATAGAAAATTGCGGCGGTTTTCTACACGATATACTAGCGAGACTCTGAACACTAAGAGAGAGAGATCGGTGACGATCAGCGCATATATTGCCTTCGTGGCCTAGGGTCTCTTCTTGATAAAATCCAATAGAATTTTACCACAATTGTAATTTTTGCGTGGCATTTGCGTGGCATTAGATTGATTGGCGCCTTGGATTCTTTTCTAATGACTTTTGACGTAACAATCATGCGCGACAGAAAATCCGCGCGTGGGATTGGTGACCGCGCGTGACGTGTTTGTCGGAGCGCTGCGCTCGCGCGTGTGATTGAATTGTTCTCGAACCTTCGATGGTTCGGTTGCCGTTGCCTGTGTATGTGTATATAACGAATTAATTTGAAATGAAAAAAACGATAAATTGGTAGCTTTAGCGAGAATTAAGATCGTGCTAGAGATGAATTTACAGACTCATTTCATGCACACGTCCAACAACAATTATGTTAATCAAACGAAAGAATTATTACTTTTTTTACGAATTAACGATCTCAAAGTGTGGTGTGTGGATAGTAGGGCTGCGTTCAGAAACACCACCCGAGTGCCTCCGCGTGTCGTTTTATCCTTGTTATTCACCCCATATTAAATAGGGATAAAATAATACACGAGTGTATCCGGATGATATTTCCAAACGCAGCTTACCGGTTCGGAACTTTAGGTTCGGGGTGGCTACGCACATGCTTAATCTTACTAGATTGATTCTTGAGATTAAATTTGTGCTACAAATATACATTATATTTGTTTTAGGTTAAGATAAATGATTATGTATGAAACATCAATTTATGTTAGTTACTATCCTTACTAGTCTGTTTTCTAATACGAAATCTATAATTGAAGTAGCGATAATAGTGTCTTTAGTAGAAAATTGACCAATCAGATTCAATTATACTTTTTCTATTTAACTGTGATTGGTCAATTTTCTATGATTTAAGACGACTGCTACGACTTCCATTGTAGATCTTGTATTAGACTTATATTAAAATCATACGCATTATTTGTTTCTTTAAAACTTCTCTAATATTGCACAATAAAAATATATTATTCATTAATTTATACTACTTATTATTATTGGGTCATCTAAAAAGTATCCGCGGTTTTTGTCACTAGATCGTGTTGATATCAACACTATCTAGTGACAAAAAACCGCGGATACTTTTTAGATGACCCAATGCAATATTTTCTTTTATATTACTACGTTTACACGGCATTGTTTTAGTAAAAACCGTTTTATAAAATTGGCTAATCACAATCGTTCCATTCTTCCGAGCCCCAAGGAATAGCTATGATTGGCCAATTTCATAAAACGGTTTTACCAATGCTGTGTAACAAAGGTCTATGTTCTGTTTGATATTTATTATACTGTATTTCCAAATTGTAATAGGTCATCTAAAAAGTATCCTCGGTACTTTGTCACTAGATATATGACCATCAACACACATCTAGTGTCAAAAAACCACGGATACTTTTTAGATGACCCAATATATTAATAAAAAAATAATTTATGATTTGATTTTAATAAAATTTATAAAAAAACAAAAATTTTGTGAATTTAAGAGAAATAGATGAAATTATCGGAAAATTTGCAAAAACAGGAATTTTGGAAAGAACTGAAATAGGGGAAACGAGGGAGATTATATGTCAACAGGGAAATTGCTTCGCCAGTATCTGGTAACACTGATTACGGATGTGCGCAATGCATGTTGAATGGTGGAATGGATTGTGCACAGTGCAGAAGCCAGCAGAGGTAGAAGAGAAACGTCATCAAGCGTCATTGCACCGGCGCGGCAGCGTGCTTCGTTATTTCTTCTCGCGAAAAAAGAACACTAGTCGCGCTGTATCGATTATCCGCGTTTACCTCATGTCACAACTTTCTCTTAAAAACAAACGCATAATAAGCGAGCAAGGATTACGTAGGAAGAGCCTCAATGCATGAAATAATATCGGCGTCTGTCAGAATTTCATGAGTCTTCGTTCTTCTCTTTTGTGAAAAAATGGCATTCTGCACGCGCGCGAATGTAATAAATTATATTTATAATTCTAGTTGAGCAATGATTAACTGCCTATGGCTGTGATTGTACAATGAATCATTTATGACTTCCAAGGAAATTGTAAAGATGCATATATATGTCCTATTAGAGTTGATACATATAAGTGTATGTGTACAACTTTGACATACATATAATTTTAATGTATAGATCATCTATTTGTGAAATTTATTGTATATCAAAGAGTTAATCAGCAAGTGAGAGCTACAATATGGACTCTGCAACCGAGTTGGAACATATAGAGAAGCTAGCGAAAGAAGCAGAATGCTTAAAGAAACGCTTGGAGGATGAACGACAAAAGTTAAACGATATTACACGTAAGCGTAATAAATGATTGATTTATTTGATATCAATCAATATATTCCTTTATATCAATCAATATATCCTTTATATCATTTTTCATATTTCGTTTCAGTTGCTAGTGTAGCAGATAGACTTGAAGCAATTAATTGTATAAATGTTAAACCTAGACGTATCTTAAAAGGGCATCAAGCCAAAGTTTTATGTTCTGATTGGTCTCCTGATAAGCGTCATATTGTTTCTTCTTCACAGGTAAATCTTTTCTCAAGCATTTTATTTTACATGTTACATAAACTATAGTGTGTATGTGTATATGTATACACACATACACATACACACACACACACATATACACATATATATAACTTCATCATTTTAGGATGGAAGAATGATTATATGGGATGCCTTTACAACAAATAAAGAACATGCTGTCAGTATGCCAACCAGATGGGTGATGGCATGTGCTTATGGTCCTAGTGGTGATTTAGTTGCATGCGGGTATATATTAATTAATTGTAATAGATCATAATAAATAAATAAATATATAAAATAATATATATAAAATAAAAACAGAGATATTAGATTTATGACTGCATATATTGTTTCATATAAATGTTGTAGAGGTCTGGATAATAAAGTTACAGTGTATCAGTTAAGTCTGGAGGATGATGTTTCAGCTCACAAGAAGACTGTTGGTACGCATACATCATATATGTCATGTTGTGCATTTCCTAACAGCGATCAACAGATCTTAACAGGCAGTGGAGATAGCACATGTGGTTTGTGGGACGTAGAAAGTGGGCAATTGTTACAGAGTTTTCAAGGACATTCTAGCGACGTTATGTCTATTGATTTAGCACCGAGCGAAACTGGGAACACGTTTGTGTCTGGTGGTTGTGACAAACTTGTCTTAATTTGGGATATGCGTAGTGGCCAGTGTGTGCAAAGTTTTGAAG
Source organism: Acromyrmex echinatior (assembly GCF_000204515.1). The sequence continues at coordinate 37,216 of NW_011627192.1, forward strand.
GACATCAATCTGATGTTAATTCAGTATGTAATAATTAAATTATTTGAAAATTTTTTAAAACTTTGTGTTTTAATATTACTGATTAAAAATATATTACTAATTATTATATGAGTCCTTTAGTTGACAAATGATATAAATCCAAAATTAGGAAAAATACTTTTATTATAGAAATAAAAAGTATTAAGAATGTGTTTTATCTATCCATTTAAATTACTTTTATTTTATTTTTATATTCATAAAAAATAAAAATCAATTTTACATCATAAATAGATTGTAGAAAAACTGGATTTAAATCATTATTCTAGCTTTTTTTACGGTCACTTTATTTATAATATAAAATTGATTTTTATTTTTTATGAATATAAAAACAAAATAAAAGTAAATTAAATTGATAGATAAAACAAACATTCTTAATACTTTCTATTTCTATAATAAATGCATTTTTCCTAATTTTGTACTTATGTCACTTATCAATTAAGGGACTCATATTTTTAATTGATATTTACATACTTTCTCTTAATATGTAATATTTGTGTACATAGGTAAGATTTCATCCAGGTGGCGATGCAGTGGCAACAGGTTCAGATGATGCTACTTGTCGCTTGTTCGATCTGCGTGCTGATAGAGAAGTTGCAGTATATGCAAAAGAAAGTATAATATTCGGAGCAAATGCGGTTGATCTCAGTATAAGTGGACGCTTACTCTTCGCCGGATACAATGATTACACAGTGAATGTGTGGGATACTTTAAAGTGTCAACGAGTGGCGCTGTTATATGGACATGAAAATCGAGTTTCGTGTTTAAGGGTTTCTCCAGATGGTACTGCTCTGTCTACTGGAAGCTGGGATGCAACTTTACGAGTTTGGGCTTAGCTTCATGACTACTATTATTTTAAATACGTTGAGATATTCTTGTTAGATCATATTGTAATATTTATTGTATTTATTTTATTGTATTTATTTAGAAACTTGCTTTCAGTATTTTTTGTATGTATTCATGTTTTCATAATATCAAATATGTATGATGCATTAACTGTGTATTCAATAGCTAGCATGCTTGATTATGCAAAATATGATCCATAATGTATGACTATGATAATGTGATATATAGTAATCAAATTACATGCGCGCGCGCGCACCTATGTATTAGGCTAGTCCTAATATATGTATTTACAGATAAATTTAGTGAAAATAATATATATTATATACATATACATACATACATACATATATATATAATATATAATTCTTAGCAAAGCCATGTATACCCAAAAAATAAAGTTTCATAAATCCAAATCTTATTACAAGCGTTACTTAGTTTGCTAATGTATTAGATTTTTATAAAAATTTATCAATTAGATTATGTATCACATATGATATATTTTAGTTTATATTGATTGTATGTTGTAATTGTTATAAGGACTGTGTTGGCTGAATCTGCTGTGCATACATTAATAGATTTATATTATTTAGTTGTACCATAGTTCTATTATTACTCTTAAAATTAAATAAGTACATATTAAAATGTTGGAGATGAAAAAAAAATTGGAAAGGAAAATTGTATTAAGGAAATTGTACACAAAAAATAGTTCTTATTAAAAAATAGATTGATTTATGGCAGAATTTAATCAGCCACTCATTTTTCTGAAAATAAGAATAGAATTAAGAAGGGATTACAGACTCTTACATAACATATAACACGTAATGCATAAGAAAATGTACCAATCGAAATTCTTCATTTCCTTCCTTTCTATGAAATAAAGAACTCTGATTGATTTAATTTCTTATGCGTCATGTGTCATACAAGAGTCTGTGCTCTCCGCTTTAGGTTACGGTCCACTTGATGCTATGAAGCATTTTGATTAGTTAATTAGTAAAATTCTTTCTTTCCAATATCGAACACTCCGAAGCATTTATAGCGCCAAGTAGTACCGCACCCTTAAGTAAGATATTAGCGAGTTTTTGCAATACCGTCTTATCCAGGGGAACGCTAAAGTCAGGTTATCTTTTTTTAATACTAAGAATAGCGACTTTAGCGTTTACCGTATCTGGGGCCCTATTCTTGAGCAAATATTGCATACGAGAATAGCAATTCCGTATAGAATCAATTACAATCGAGAAACTGTCATTTTCGTATGCAAAAATTATTCATGTGTGCCCAAGAATAGGGCACTCCTGGATTAACGTTATTGCAAAAACGTCCTATTGGCTGCGTTCGGATTCAACAGTTGAATGAGCACTCGTTGTTGGTGTATTTTAGATTATCCAGCATTTTAGAATGCATTCCGAGTTACGAAGACCTTCTTCTTCTTGGTTAATGACTCTCGCCTCCCGAAATGATAAATGGAGATTGATATGGCCAGATTACGTCCTAATGAGATATATAAAAGCAAAAAAAATGATGCAAAAATGATGCAATGCCCGCGAAAATGGCGAATCCCGCACGGACACCGAGCGCCTGCGTCTACGGCATTGTCACGCCGCAAGGACGTGTGTCAGGACGAACGAATGGGTTGTCCAAAATTACGGGATAGCTGCGAGAGATTCAATGCTCAGTCAAAATCAGCAACATTTTCAAAAATATATAAACTTGTAACACCTGAACCGAAATACGTCTGCCACAGTCGAATGGTTCTTCGAAACTGATGCATGAAGATCGTGTGAACTGTACACAGGAACCCTATTCTTGAACAAATATCGCATATACAAAAATAATAATTCCGTATACAATCGACCAGTCACAATTAAGGAACTGTCGTATACGAAAATTATTCATATGTATTCAAGAATAGAACCCCTGAAAGGATGCATTCGGAAACGTCGTTCGGATGGCTCGGATTCTCGAATTCATCATGTATCCTAACATTGAGTGCGTTCCGAGTTATGCATGAAGTGCATCATTTGTCCTGTTCATCAAATAATAAAGAAGATAAAACGATACATCATATGCTTCATGTATAACTCGGAACGCATCCTAAATGTTAAACAAGGACAGATGATGAATCCGAGGCATCGGAGGCATTCGAGTCACAGTATCCAAAAGTAGTAACGACCGTTCTGCACAAATTTCAACATGGTGCACCAATCAGTTTCCTATTTTTTAAGATTCTTCACTTTTATAAGTGCTCACGTAAAATTTTGAATAAAATAGCGCTCGTTTGTGTCAGATCAAAGGTATCGACACAGGCCTAGTTTTCATCGAGGGTTTAATCCGGATCAGAATGTAAAAATCAATCAACTACAGTCGAGCATTCCCTTGTCATTTAGCTGTAACAGAGGAATACTCGACTATAGTTGATTGGTGTTTATGAGCTGCGCACAATAAAAGAAACAGGGAACAGAGAACAGAAAATAAGAATTTCAATCTATCAGAAATCACGTATTGTGGAATACATAGTTTCTGATAGGTTGTAATTCTTATTCTCTGTTTCTATTCCTTTTATTGTGCGGAGTCCCTTACATTTTGATCCTGTTTAAACCCTCAGTGGAAACTAGGCCACAGAGTGAAACTACTGTTTTTATTTATACTGTTCGAGTGACGTTTCCGAACTTAGTTAAAATCATTCCGAATTAGGGAGCGTTTATATTGGCGTAATTGTAGTATGCCGCAATTTGTTAAGGAACGATTTATAATAGCCGGTACTTCGCTATTATGGCGGCGATATAGTCATAACCTAAAAGTCATTAACAATATAAATAAATTTTAAATTTAATAAAAAATATGGATTTAACCGACATGGCAGTGTGTGGAATGTTCTTGTCAATTTTGGAGCTAGCATTATATACTGCAGACGCACCGTAAAATAAAAAAATAAGGAAAAAACGTTGGAGTGTATGTCCAATAAAAAAAAAAGGAAAAATAAGGACATTTTTATCATATAAGTGCCGAAATTATTCGACCCAGAAAATCAAATCAGCATCGTTTATTTTTATTTCTTCTGATTTTAACAGTTCTTTCTGGAACAGGTTAAAAGAAAAGTCCTTTTGAACTTGAATCTCTTCATATTTTGCTTCTCCATTCTTTTGTATTTTTTCCGCATTTTTCCGTGGCCATAGACCGATAAAGATAAAATTGAGTCTACTTTTCGTTTACGGCCAAAAACAGATTATTGCTGCCTATTATAAATGGTAGTGTAGGTTACCTATCTTTCAACTTTTATGATCGGCCTAAATTAAAGGTTACTGTCTACCAGACCTTAAGAATTGACTAATCACAGTTGAGTATTCCCCTCACATTCTTAAGTATCATGACAATAAAGGCTTAAACATAATAGGCACAAGCAACAAGGAGTAACGAACCGTCCAATCAGAGCTCTGATGTGTAAGTTTGATATTATATCTCAGAGCTCTGATTGGACAGCTCGTTATTCTTTGTTCCCTGTGCCTATTGCCTGTGCCTATTGTATTTATAGTAAGCCTTAATTCTCTGTATTTACAGGATACACAATGCCATACAGTTGCGTAAAATATTCCAATTCATGGAAGACAGGTAATACATATATTATCTTTCCAAAAATTATGAAAGACTTGTGTAGTGATTGATTCCGCCATTTTTAGGGTGCCTGATTCAATAAAAAGAAGTTTATAAGATCGACTTTGTATTCTAGCGACATTAGGAAATCCTAAATCGAAGATCGAATTCTGACGAAATAACCAGAGGACCAGTAACTGCCACGCGTCGCACTATGGGGTTAAACAGACTTAGTTTATAAGTCCGCGTCTCTGTACAAGCTCATGCTTGTAAAATAACGTGATGGAAGGTTTTCAGATCAACCATACTGCTTAAGCGTTGAGAAAATAACTTTTTATTTTAGAAGAGAAGCACTTGAACTATAAAGAACGATCGCAATTAAGAATGTAAATCACACGGTGCGGATAACGACTACGGAATAGAGAATGCGTCATAGAAGCAACCAATCAGCGTTATTCTGCGTTATTCCGAATAGCGCTAATTGGTTATTTCAATGACACATTCTCTGCTCCGCAGTCCTTTTCCGCACCGTGTAATTTCACCCAAAAAGTCAACAACAAATACATGTTTCTAACACAAATTTAATCTCAAGAATCAATCTAGTAAGATTAAGCATGTGCGTAGTCGCTCCGAACCCAAGGCTGTGTTCGGAAACATCACCCATGTATTATTTTATCCTTATTTAATATAGGGTGAATAACAAGGATAAAACGGCACTCGGGTGGTGTTTCTGAACGCAGCTCTATTGTCCACCACACTGTCCGACCACCGTGGTGGCCACTCTACGCCGATCACCGAATTACCGACCGAAAACCGAAAACAAAATTTTCATTTATTGTGAAAAACTCCTAAATTTTAATTTATTTTCACAAAAATCCCTTTTTCCCTCTTTCATTTTTTTTCTTGAAATTCTCCCTAGGTTTCGGGAAATTCCCTTGCATCTGCAACACTGTCCGTAATCCGTCTACGGCGTTCACCACCATTCATCACTGACTTAGTTTTATAATGTGTTTGAGATCGTTAATTCGTAAAAAAAGTAATAATTCTTTCGTTTGATTAACATAATTGTTGTTGGACGTGTGCATGAAATGAGTCTGTAAATTCATCTCTAGCACGATCTTAATTCTCGCTAAAGCTACCAATTTATCGTTTTTTTCATTTCAAATTAATTCGTTATATACACATACACAGGCAACGGCAACCGAACCATCGAAGGTTCGAGAACAATTCAATCACACGCGCGAGCGCAGCGCTCCGACAAACACGTCACGCGCGGTCACCAATCCCACGCGCGGATTTTCTGTCGCGCATGATTGTTACGTCAAAAGTCATTAGAAAAGAATCCAAGGCGCCAATCAATCTAATGCCACGCAAATGCCACGCAAAAATTACAATTGTGGTAAAATTCTATTGGATTTTATCAAGAAGAGACCCTAGGCCACGAAGGCAATATATGCGCTGATCGTCACCGATCTCTCTCTCTTAGTGTTCAGAGTCTCGCTAGTATATCGTGTAGAAAACCGCCGCAATTTTCTATTACTGCTGAGTAAGATAATTCGAAAAAGGTGATTGTATCGAATATTTTGCGATAATTATTTATGTGTACTAAATTTGTGGTTGTAAAAATTGAAGTAAATCTTTAGTCAAACTACAAAGAAACGGAGTTCTTTTTACTTTCGTGCGTTATATCAGCCGTGTGCCGTCCTTTCACTTTATTCTTTACGCGCGGTGCAGTCCCGTACATAATGGAAAATATTGAATGCTCCGATATTTTTCTTGAGTTATTTGTTTGTATTTTTAAGGTGCAGCTTCAGCGAAATGACAAAACTTTTAATAACTCCAACGTATTCGTAATATAATATTTCATAAATTCAAGTAAAATGCGAATAGAGAGAAGACAATCGCTTTGTTAGACAGAAAATCGCGACAGAAAATTTATTTTCTTAAAGTCTCTCCCTATTATCTAGTTCACACTAGACGCGATGAGCGATGAACGACGAGCGAAATCCAATAAAAGCTGTGCTTTTTCTCACGTGACGACACAAAGCAAAGCTCTTATTGGATATCGCTCGTCATTCATCACTTATCGCGTTCAGTGTGCAGTAGGCATATTACGTATTTGAATTGATTTTCCATACTGACATAGGGAATCCATTAGGGCCATTCCACACAAATTTGCATAGCCGCATAATCAAATGCATAAAAAAAATTATTCAATCACATTGCTATCATAAAGACATAAAATACGATTGGATGATTTTCTTTATGCACACGTTTATGCGGTTATGCAAGTTTATGTGGAATGGCTCTTAGGTTTGTCACAGATAAAATTTCTGTAACGGTAACCTTAAGACGAATTTAATCCAATGAGCCAATCAGGATACTGCTTTAGATCTACATACTCTAACGGAAATAGAAATAGCAGTAAACTTATCCCTAAGGAGTGACGGGCCAAGTCCGATTTGACTTTGGAGATCTCACGTGATAGGACCTTGAAGCTCTGGATTCAGATCTGCCAACTTTAGATAATATAATCTCCATCTTCTTATGTGGTTGTGTATTCATATATGTACGAACACTAATATGATTCCTATCGAGAGCAAACGAGACATCGAAAGAGAGTGAGAGCCCGACGCTCTCGCTCTGGTCGCTGTACAAGTGACCGAAGATCAAAAATGCTTTCTCAGTGAGTTTGGTGTATATCTGTATAAGGTTTTCAGCATTCGAGATAACATATAAGTTTTAATAAATTTTAGTAATCATATACCTTTCCTATTAATGTATAACAACAAAATTATTTTCAAAACGCGATAGTTTACGAGATATTAATAATCTACAATTTTCCATACAATTTTCCGTTATATACCACGTTCATAAACACAATATGCAAGAACTCTGCGCATAAGGTGCGAGATCAGTAAACCGGAGATCCCACGATCAAATGCTACGTTTTTTTTCTTTTTTTTTTCACATATTTTTTTCTAAAATAAAGTTATTAATAAACATATTAAGGCGAACATACTTTTATACAATTATTGAATTTATACGTGCACTTTAATCGTTTTAAACCAACAACCAAAGTCAAACGTTAGAATATAAATAAAATTACTGAAATCATATCAGAGGTTGGACAAAATATAAATAAATATTATAAATAAATTAAATCTTCATTGTGTCAGTGAATAGTAAAAAATTCAAACTAAAACTACTTCTTTGTTTAAATGCAAAAAAATGGAATTATGAGTTAAAGTTTTTATAATTACGTCATATGAAGTCAAATGATTGATGTACCTTAGTCAAAGTTGAATGTCCTGAAGTACATCTATGGATACATATAAAAAATAAATTAATTATAAGAAAATTCAATTTAATAACAGATTCTATGAAAAGATTATATTCAAATAGATCAAACAGTAAAAATGCTTCGTGTCAGACTAATTCCAAATTTAAAACTCTTAGTGTCTTAGTAGTAAAATAATGTGTCACACCATGTATTTACTCAAGATTTGGTCTGAAAATCCTTTCTGATCTTTTGTAGCAGAAAACAATAAGGAACAAGGCTAACAGGCGCCACTGCGAATTATAAATTTTTATATATGCACATATTTGTATATGTAAATGTTATTTTATAACTACGCATATATTGTAAATACAAAAAAATATTCTGTGAACAAATTAATATTTCTTGTAATAAATTAATAGTAGCAATATGATATCTAATATTAATATTTTCGAACAATTAAGTACGATAGCGTATAATCGAACTTTAAAGGAAATTATAATTATAGAGTATTAAATGTTTATTTTAAAAGAATAAATGTTCCAGATCGTTCTACAGCAAATAAATTACTTTTTCATGGCCATGATCTCCTTCGAATATATTAAAATATTAATGTATTAAAATATTGATATTTTAAATATCCTTTATTTATCTTTACAAAAAACTTAATGATTTTGTATATATACAAATTAATAAAACATCGTAAAAGAATTTATATAATTAACATGACTATTGATTTATTAATTTTTTAGTCGAATTAAAGTTTCTATCAGACAGATTAAATATCAATTGTTATAATTAGTCATTTAACAGATTACAAATCTACATATTTACGTAATCAGTATTTGTAGTAATAATTATTTATTATATACGGCTATATTAATAAAATTAAAGAGAGACCATATTATACACTAGCACTTTTTTAGAAATTTATAAATGAAAGCGCAATATATTGTAAAAAACGTTTTCTTCAATGAATAATTTTGTAACAAATAACGAATTGAAAACGTGAAAATTAATTAACTTTACTCTCCCAGACAGCACAAAATATTTATAAAATATTTTATAAATACTCTGTACTGGCTGGACTAGTCGAATAACTCTTAATAAATATCTCGTACGATATATAGGCATCATCTCTAAAAATTAGACGTTTATGTGTATTGAATATCATTTTACACGAATAAAAAAAGCACTTTCACTTTTCTTATATATTTTATATTATGTATAATATTTCTTTAGATAAAAACAATTTTAAAAAATATTACAAAATAAAAACTATCTGATATGAACCTCTTGCAATCACTCTCTCAGTTTAAATTGCGATCTAATTTGCAATATTACTATTTTATAATACATGTCTAATTTAATTTAAATAATTAATTTATAAGCAAAATAATTAATAATAAAATAAAATCGCAATCATAAACTATATCTTTGTGAACCATAATATGTATATAACATTAATATCATTTTAGTATTCTCATAATAATTCAGTAATAAGCAGAATATTGTCCCCATTACCTCTTCCCAAGCAACTCAGGATGTCATTGGCTACTATAGAAAAAATAAATTATTACTTAATTACACAAAGAATACGTACACAAGATTTATATGTTCATATATGTGTACACACACACACAAACACACACACACACACACACACACACAAATATATATATATATGTATACACATACATGCATATACGGATATATATTTTATTATTATTGAAACAATAGCTCAAATCTATGACATTCTTTCCGAGCTGCTTTCTATGCCTCGATGATATAATGTGATTCCCAAATTGACACATTTCTTGCCGCTCTACTATCGATTATTTTTGGAGCCAAGCAGTCCTTGTAAAATCGTTTCAGCAATGGTAACATTTTTGTTTTCCAAAACTTATCATTACGCTCAACAATCCTGTACTTTAATCTAAAGAGCGTCCATACAGCAAAAACACAATACTTTCTTTCTGTTATTTGAAGCTGCTCTTGTATCTGAAAATAGTACGCGTGTCTTCGATTCATACGAGTGTCATCCATTTTATCAAATATTTTATGAATATCTGCAATCTTATTGAGCATCAATAAGAGACATTTGCCACATAAGAACAGTTAATCTCTACAATAATATCAACTCCGATAATTCCGTCGGGCGTTGCAGCAAGATATGGGAATTCTACATCAATAAATAATTTACAATCATTTATTTCTATTCCCAATTCTACCTGCAATTGCTGTCGTGTCACAATCTCTTTTTCTTTTCCCACTCAACAGTTGCGTTTGTCAGACGAAGAGGGTAAAAATTACAATACTTTTACAAGATTTTAGCATGTAGTTTCTCTTCTACTACAAACTTTTCCAAAATTTGAAGCAGTGAGAAGTTTTCGCCGTATGTTGTGCCACTGCGGATTTTCATGCTGATCTCGCGTAACACATTCCAATACAGCGCGATCGCGTTGTTGTTCTTTTTACTTTAACTTTTTATCTAACTTAATTAACTTTTCGTAAAGATTAGATTTCAACTGTTCGCACATATGGCCTTTTTTATCAGGCCGTTCTGCATTTGTCCGTCAATCTTTATCGGACGTAAATGTTTCAACAAAATATTTTGATATACGAACAGAGAGATCTAATTCTTTTACCGTGCGAACATGTTCATAAGCTTCATTTTTTTCATATTTCAACGTTTGATTATTTGTGTACGTGCTGGTGGTTCCTTACCTATAATATGACAAGCAGAACTCAATGCTTGCAAAGTTTTATTTATTTGTACTACAGATGCTTTTACACGCGTCTCATAAGAACCTCTCCTCACAAAATGAATATGTTTGTCACCAATGCCATAATTTTACTAATAATTTTACTAATAATTCCATTGCAATTTTCCACGGAATTATTAGTAAATTGATATAATAAACTATCAGCATTCTCTATAATACGTTCAATTTCAATTTTTAAAAATAATCCTGCCTTTGGGGCATAAGATTTTCCTCATATTCTTTTCGTTCTCCTGTACAAAAATATTGAAGGGAAGTGCAATCTTTATGCTCACCAAATACATGACTAGGTATATTTTGTAAATCTTTAATTAATTTTGCAATTTTATCTTACCAAGATACTTCGCTGTTTTACGGCGAAATGAGACGGCTTTTACGACAGCGTTCCGAATTTTCATCACGCTGTTCGTTACGACTTTTTCAAATTTTGAATATTTCTGCCACCACTATTTCCTGCTTCACGTATTTTATTACAAAGATTACGAAGAAGATGATTCGTACATTTAATTTTTTCCACAATAACATTTGGATACGGTGAAAAATCTCTTAATTTTTTAGCAACTATTATTACTATCTCCATTACCAATATATTTACTATAGATTAATTCATGCATTTCTAAACTACATCGGAAACCTTCAAAAATTATATCGTTTTTCATACTGGTAGAACTTTGATTGTTTTCCCCAGTTTTTAAAGCATCTATGTTCTTTTGGTATTGAAGATATTTAGTTGGCGTGCACAAACCACACAATATTTATTTCTTACACCGACAAATAAAACTTTTTGATAATAATATCCCGTAATAATAACTGCACCGGATAGAGAATCATAACTAGCACTACGATAGGATCTCTTCATCCACGAGTCATCTGTTATTATGGTATATGCGGAATGCCGTCTATTACATCTCCCCTTTCAATTGCCAAACGCGTTTCCACTTCGCCAGCTACGCGCTTTTTTCTTCTGTAGCGGCGGCAAAAGTTTCCGACATTTCATTATGATAATTAATGTACGTTTTATTACTCATGCATGAAATATCTATAGCAGCAAGAAGTTCTTCAAGCTGCTTATAACTAATCCCTGTCAATATACGATAATACCACATACTTCTATTGATATCCAATATTTTGTCGTCCATCGATTCACTCCAAAAATTATCTTGGAAATGACATATTCGACATTTGACCAAATACTGAGTTTTGAGACTATGGATGATGCTTCATTTTCGTTATTACAAGATCATAAAACGACATTCGCCAATCCAGTGAGTAGATATTTTTTGCAATTCAGTAAAAATATATCCTAGATCGATAATGCATCGTTCATTAATCTTTATAAAATGTAAACGACTTGCATCGATATTTCCATCTACATGCAAGTTTTCTCGATTTCATCATCTTCATTATTCATTATATCATATTCGTTATCTACATTATCTATATTATCTAAATTATCTACATTATCCACATTATCTACATTATCTACATTATCTACATTATTTATAATATTTGATTCGATTATCATATTGATTTATCGTCATTTCCAACTCTGTTTCGACCGCAATGTTGACCGTATCGTTAGCTAATTCATTTCTGATCGTACTCGCATATACATATGTGTTGTTCGTTGAATTATTGCTACAAAATTCAAAAACGTCTGATATAGAACCGACAAAATTGTTATTGAAAATTTCAGAGACAGTTTCTATCTGTGGATGTACAATATATCGCCGTACATTTTTATCGGAAAATGTATTAGATAACAATTTCCATTGCGGTATTGACACATCATTTCTTTTATCAGCACACATGCACATGATTCATGCAATAAAATTCCCGATCATGTATCACATGATTGTGATACATGATCGGGAATTTTTCTTTAACATTCTGAAACATTTCTTTAACACTCTGCAAACACAAGATAAGATATTGCATTTTAATAGAGATTTTAATAAATTTTCAAACGTTACGCATTCTCTTTTTAATAGAAATACGTTTTGTAGTTAACAATCTATTTTTCCCCATAATTACAATTCAATAATATATGCAAATTTATACATATATATTTCCGGACTTCGAACTATACGATTCACTGCGTTTGCCGGGACTCGCTTAAAAAAGTGCGGAGAACTTTATCTTCACTTGTCAAGTTTAAGACACAGCTGTATTGCAAAGTGTATAAGAGTGCAAACGTAGCAAACACAGTGCGATTCAATATGGCAGAATGTCATCAATAAAGTACGGTAAGATAAAAATTATGATTGATATGAAACGCGCGCGCGCACACACACACACGCGCACGCACGCATACACGCACACCCTCTCTCTCTCTCTCTCTCTCTCTCTCTCTCTCTCGCATACACGCACGTACGCACGCACACGCACACGCACACACACAAACACACTCACATTTTTTAATAAAAAATAAATATTAATATTAAAATAATAATAGAATTATTCTCTCTTTCTCTTATGGTTTTTTCCTTAATTTTGATATAAAAATATAAATAAATATATTATATACATATATAAAGTAATTAAGTTTTAAGATTAAATAAACTCTTTAGTGCATTAATATTTTTAATTAAAATCTGTCTAAATAATTTACTAATTTAACAATAACTTCCGTCATACATTACATACCCAAATGTTGATTAATTGATTCAATTTAATTTAGTTTATACTGCGCTTTCATTGTAAAATATTAGCTTTTTATCTGACTACACGTGCTTTTATTTATGTGTTGAGATAAAAAGCCACTCTTCTGATACTGAAATTATTTTCATAAACTAAACAACTTTTGAATAGAAATTGAAATTGACGAATGCGTTCGAGAAGTCATTATCGCTATTTCTGTTGTTTCATCTTCGTTGTTTATTAGATGTAAAACAAGAATAGCATGCCGGGAAAGAGATAAAATAAAGTAGTTGATTTCATCATCTAACTTCATATAACGTAATTATAAATACTTTAACTCATGATTCCAATTTTTCTTACTTTTCAACAAAGTGTAGGTCCGACTTGAATTTTTTACTGCTCACTTGATATAATGAAGATTTCGTAAATTAATTTACATATATATTGTGTCCAATCTCTGATATGGTTTTAGTAATTTTATCTATATTCTTTCTAATGTTTGACTATATTTTGGTTGTCTAACACTTTTAAAAGTACACGTATAAATTCAATAGTTATATAAAAATATTTTCGTCCTAATATGTTTATTAATAACTTTATTACAGAAAAAATATGAAAAAAGAAAAAACTTAGGATTAGAACATGAAATCTCCAGCATACTCGCACCTTACGCACACGACCACATGGAATTCTTAACTGTTCATAAACGTAGAATCCTAATCTGATTCCGTTAAAAGGTCGGAAATTCATATAGGAGTCTAGAAGAAAACGAAAAACCTGATTCTGTTATCAAAAATACCCGATTGCTGTGTTGAAAATTGCAAAAATCGCAGCGAAAGAGGCTAAAGTTTTGAATAAGGGGCTCCATACAATAAAAGAAACAGGGAACAGAGAACAGAAAATAATAATTTCAACCTATCAGAAACTGTGCATTCCACAATACATGATTTCTAATAGATTGAAATTCTTATTCTCTGTTCCCTGTTCCCCTTATTGTGCGGAGCCCCTAATCGAGAGTCATAGAGTCAAAATGGCGGCAATTCGCAGTACTTTATTAATCTAGTGACTTTAACCACACTGTTCTCGCAGTTTGCATGATAGATTATATTAATTTTAAATGAATTTTACATGAATTTTACATGAAGCTCTATTTTTCATGCATTTAATTTACGTCTTCCTGTTATTGTCAAAGCATGATGTCAAAGAATAATGTTTCTATTCTTAAATTATGTGTGATTATGTTCGGTTGTGTATGCGTAAGCGTATATGAGAGGAATTTTGCGATTCGAACACCGCCTACCGAGCACCATCAATACCAATTCAAAATCTTGATTTTGATCACACTTTTCAACACCTAGTTCGATCTCCTATTCTTTATATTCCATGTAATCTTTCTAGTAATCTTTCTAGTATTTCGGTACTCCTGAGGCGCGATTCCGTAACTATCTTTAACTACTGACAGTCTCCCCCTCATGCAGCGAGCATCCTCCATCGTCCCTAAAGAGCGTGCAATTCGCAGATCAAGACTATAATGTATGCGAATTGTTGGATGGCCCGATCTCCATGAAGGAGTTGCAACAGTCGATTGTAGCAGCTAGGGCAGGATCAGCTCCAGATCAAATAAATTACTCCATGATTAAGCATTTTCCCCTGCTCTGTTTGGAGAAGCTCCTAAGCATCTACAACCAGCTGTTCAATGAAAGTGCATTCTCAGACGACTGGCTACATTCATTGATTATTCTCATCTCCAAATTCGGCGGGAAAGATCTTAGACTCATCTCACTGATATCCTTCCTCCTCCTTATTGAAAAAAGTCATATATTGGAAAGTCAAATGGTTTGTTGAGAACAAGGCGCTCCACACAACTCGGCTTCCGCTCCAACAGCTCCTGCGCAGAATCTTGTTGCTCTCATCAATTATATTCAAGGTGAATTCATTGAGAGATCTAATATCACATGTGTCTTTCTAAACAGAGAATGTCTTTGACAATGTGATTCCATCTATCTTGGACAACGACCTGTTCAGGCTCGGCCTCTTGGCCAAGACAAAGAAATTTATTAGCAACCTCCTTTTTGAATCACATTTCATTTGTTTGTGATAACTGCATACAGGGTCCGTTCAATTCCTTTAGAGACACGCCATAGGACTCTACTCTTAGCCTTCTACTCTTCAATTTATATTACTCTAATTTAGGCGACTACTTGCATGAGGATATTCTCATACGCAGTACGCCAACAATATTATGATCTTCTCAACGAGGAAAAATATTGAAGCGATTACTTATTCGCAGGCCTCGTTGAAAAATATCTGCTACTATCTAGAGCGTAATGGCCTGAGCCTGCCCTTGCCTAGATCATGGTGAATGTTGTTCACTAAGAAGAGAGTTAACTTCCCGGATCTTTCTGTTACTATTAATGGGACTGTTATCCCCAGGACGTTTTCAATTGTCTTCCTTGGTGTATACCTCGACCTCAAACTTAAAGAGAAGAACCATCTCAACTACTTGGTAAGCAAGAGCAGAGTGATAACCAACATCATCTTGACAGGCATTAATGGGGTTCGCACCCCAGCTGCTCAAACTGTATAGAACTGTTTTTCGTTCAGCTATAGAGTACAGATGCCATGTATTCAGGCTTAAGGACACTCAGCGCGAGTTTAATCAACTCGAGCGCCTGCTTAATAAAAATTTGCGCACAGCACTTGGATTCAGACAATCTATTCCCATTAATGTACTCAAAGTCGAAATTAAGGAAGCACCGTTGGATCTGAAGTTCTCCTTCCTTCTTTCTAGATTCATGATGCCTGTCACAGAAGCAGACCCCAGTCTTCAATAGTCTCAATTGTTTGAAAATAGCCGCTAACTCGTCTGCTGAGAAAAGACAAGCCCTCGTCTCTGTTCCTTGTTTAAGACATTACGTGCTACAAAAGGACTCAAAGGAACGCATGTATAGATCCCGCCGTTCGGCAATCTATGGCTACAGTCTCGAAAGCTCATCTTTTACACAACATTTTGAAGACTCAATAATTGTGGATGTGTTTTGATATACACTGCTACTGGCAGTACTGAAAAATTGTTTCGCTATTACTACGCAGCGTGCTGCGACAGCGTCTAGTATTCCCTTAATGACATCATAAATAGCCACTGCGACTAATACGGCTTTCGAGGTGAGGCAATTATAGTTCAATATGGCGACGCTTAAAGAAGCACAACGCGTCGAAATATTCGATCCAGGAAATGAAAAAATATATACATTATAAGATAGGAAACAAGACCGTTTATGTTAAATAATATTACTTTAAATCCGAAGCGCCACTACGGTCTAAGTATTAAGATGTTGAACTAATATATATATTTTCAAACAAATGAATTAATTTCAGAAATGATAATTACGTGCCGATATGGTTGTCGACATTAACGCAATTGATCTGAAATATTAATAATCCCCCCAAATTTCCCAAATTAATCTTAAAAAACTGTAATAAACTTATTGCGAAAAATATTGCCTCGGCCGGGAGTCAATTTCGACCAAAAACAGCATCGCATTAACATTGCTAAGGAGCTGTTGGACTCTGTCCGCAACGACCCAAATGTGCTCCAGAGGGTCATAACTGGTGACGAATCATGGGTTTATGGTTATGAGGTGGAAACCAAAATTCAATCATCCCAATGGAAGCTGCCGCACGAGACAAGACCGAAAAAACGCCCCTGCTCACACATCGTTGTTTGTGCGCGAATTTTTGACCAAAAACAACACACTAATGATGCCGCAGCCACCGTATTTCCCAGATCTGGCCCCCTGTGACTTTTTCTTGTTCCTGCAACTGAAGAGGCCCATGAAAGGACGACGCTACGCTACGATTGAGGAGATAAAGACGGCATCGAAGGAGGAGCTGGACAAGATCACAAAAAATGATTTTTTGAAATGCTTCGAGGATTGGAAAAAACGGCATAAGTGTATAATATCTGATGGGGATTACTTTGAAGGGGACAAAATAGATATTCATGAATAAATAAATAATTTTTGAAAAAACACAAAATTCGCGATAGTTTTTGAACAGACCTCGTATTCAAATTTGCTACATTCATTGCTACAAATGTAGCGAGGGTATTACAAAGACCGAAAGGCATAATCTTGAATTGTCACAATCCGTTACCAATTGAAAAAAAACCGTGTTTTCTTTATCTTCTGAACGAATTTTAATTTGCCAGTATTCACTTTTCAAATCCAAGGTAGAAAACTAATTGCTGAGTCCAATAGTTGATCGAAAATATCATTTATCCTTGGTAAGGGTCTTTCATAATTGCGTTAATGTACACAAAATCTTATTGTATCGTCCTTTTTAACTAGTACCACTGGCGAGGTTTATGGACTGGTAGATTCCACAATTATCTTTTGTCTTTCCATTTCCACAATAATTTTATTCACCTCTTTTCTCATTTGCAAAGAGATACTACGAGGTACCTGCTTGATGAGAAAAGAATTTTTTACGTTAATAACATGTTCCACAAATTTATAATTTAGCAATAACTCTTAAATCATAAGAAAATACATCATAAAATTCGTTTAGAAAATTGACAAAGTTTTCTTTTTTGAGGTTCCCCAAACAACGCGAGCTCTCCTCGAAAAGCGTCATCAAATTCGACGGAACTTCAGCAACCGCAATACTTTCTACGCGAACGCATTTAAAATCAGTGTCAATATCAGAAACTGATCCGAGAAAAATGTAATCAAAAATATTTTGTAAATTAAGTAATTTAAGAAAATTGACACCCAAAATACAATTATCATTTATTTCGGCTATTAACAATGGTATCTCAACACAGTATTTTGCAAGTCGAACTTTTTACTATGGTTTTGTATTTGATTGGAACTTGTTCCCTCGTGGGATATTTAACATTACAGCTGTCAATTATAATTTTCGGTTTATACGATTCAACAAAATTATAATATTTATAATTGAAATATCAGAGCCTATCAATTTTAAGAAGATACTTTAATTAACTTTCATAACAAAAATCTTTCACGTTATTCTTAATTTTATTTTTCCTGAAAGAACATTGGTTAATATAACAGTTATAAGGACAAAAATTAATTACATCGGTTATTAAAATATTGTTTATTTTTAGTAGAATAAGAATATTTTCTGAAAGAATGTTGATTAGTACAACAATTATCACAACAAATACATAGCTTATTTTTAGTGTCACCAAAACATAAATCATTCAGGTGATAAATATTTTTCGACAATTCTTTTATTTCAGCCTTCCTCGTAAAGCTCGACTATTCCTTGTTTCTTGCTTTGTCAAGACAGAACGAAAATGTTCCTCTTTTCCACATTCCCAACATTCTTTATTAGTTCTAGTCCCCTCAAAATTTTTATTCTTTGGAAATCTTTTAAATTTATTTCCATTAGATTTGTTCCCTTTTCTCTCTCCACTTATTTCTTTAACTCTTTTCCTTTTTAATAAAATCATTTCCTTGTTTTCTTTCGAAATTTAAATTATTTTCTTTTTTATATTGAAAATTATTTTCTTGAATCAATTTAATTGCCTTTCCTCTCTCGATTGCTATCCTTAACGACGTTATTCTTTCCATTTGGAGAAGCCTTTTTACGAATTCATTGGAAAGAGCGAAAACAAATTGTGCACATGCGATTTTATCGCGAATCGAATCAGGACACAGACTGGATATACTAACTGTGATAACCTTTCTATCAGAATCCAAAGAGGCGATATTTTCTCCGAATTTCTGTTTTCTATTAGCAAATTGCGAATAATAGTTTTGTAACGAATGCGTCTCTCCGAAACGCATCTTCAATTTCGACTTTAAATCTTCGAATTATAAGTTTTCAAATTTTGCATGCTTTCCAAAACTGCACGCGCTTTGCCTCACAAACATGATATCAAGACAGCGGTCTTAGTTTTCTCTTCCCAACGGTTCGCGCGGGCGATAAGATTGAATTGCGCGAAAAACTTGCGTAAGGGTGCACTTCCGTCATAAATATCTGGTTTCAGTTTTATGCATGCCCTTCCGCGAAGCAGCGCAGGCGGATCGAAACGATCGACACTCTCGATTCAAATGCGCTGACAATTCACAATGATTCACAATATTTGTGCAACCGGCGTCATTTACATCGGAGTTAATTAAGTTGGCAGCGCTCGCGACAGGATTGGTAAGCATAACGTCATTCGCGGCAATAACGGAACAATCATCGACGCGGCAGGATGGATTATTATTGAAAACATTATTAGATAGACTTAGCTAGTTTGCAGGAATACCTCGCAGTTTTTCCTGAAGCTGCGCAATCTTCGTATCCCGCTGTCGCAACGTCTCCGTAAATTTGGCTCTTGTATGATGTTGTTCCTGACGCAATTGTACCACTTGTACCACTTGTAGAACAGCTTGAAGCGTCCATACGACGGAAAAAGCTTACTCTGAAGCGGCTCTGAAGCTGAACTGTCGCTTTCGTCGTTTGTTCCAATTTTCGCTAGGCTGACGTTTCCTGACTCTCCATTTGAGTTCTTTTCCTTATAATGATTGACGAACGAATCATTACATGATCCCGGACGAATCCCCAAAATATTGCGCCCCTAAATATTCGCAGATTCACGCTCGCGAACGCGACGCGCACTCCCGAGCCGCCGAAATGAATAAAGACAGATAAGAAGTAAGAAAGGAACTCTTTATTTATACAAGCAACAACAAATTCAGGAACATAGAAACATAGCGAAATCAAATATTCAGGTACGTCTGAATGCATCGACAGCTCCATCGCAAAGTCTGCTGATCTTGTTAATCAGCTGAGCGGCTTGTTGCCGGACAACGCGACCTTCGATACTTCGTGAGCGGCGAACCAACAGTATCGACATGGCAAGGACATAACAATATTATTAATAACAATACCAACATGGTAGTTGTCCAGTTCTAATAATCCAGTTTCTAAAAATAATTTTTTCATACTGTGCGGGAATGCACCGCGCGGAAAGATTCGAGTGAGAGAACGGCACACGGTTGATATAATACACGACAGTAAAGAGAACTCCGTTTCTTTGTAATTTAACAAAAGAATTTTCTTTAATATGCACAGTTACAAATTCAAAAAATATAATTAATTAAATATTAGATTAACAGAATATTAGATGCGGTCACCTTTTCCAAATACAATTTGGAATCACGGTGATGGAAAATCTCGGCGATTTCTCGGCTCTTCTCGAAAAGATTCGTTTTGTAGCGGTTTCCACTAAGCGGTAGCACGGCGATTTTACGAAGCGATATAGTAGCGAGATTATGACTTTAAGAACTCTAAGAACTTTTAGACTCTAAGAAGGAGGACGGCGAGATCGAAGCATTTATTGCTTTCGGCCTGAGCTTTCTTTTTGGGAAAAATCCAATAAAATTTTGCCACAATCGTAATTATTACGTGGCATTAGGTGTACAAAATTGATTGGCGCTTTGGATTCTTTTCTAACGACGTTCAACGAAACAGTCATGCGCGACAGAAAATCCGTACGTGGGATTGGTGACAGCGCGTGACGTATTCGTCGGAGCGCGGCGCTCGCGTGCGCGAATTGAATTGTTCTAGAACTTTCGAGTGTCCGTTACCGGTAATGACAACTTGTTGCGTGTAACGAATTGTTTTAAAAAGAACAAAGAACGACGAATCGCTTGCTTTTCTTTCGAATTACCGATCTCAAACACATACATTTGGATATCAAATACAATGTGTAATAAAGTCTTGTAAATTAAAAAAAATTGTAACATCGCAAATATAAATTATGAGTTGAAAGATAAGTAGAAAAGGTATTCTCTCTCTCTCTCTCTCTCTCTCTCTCTCTCTCTCTCTCTCTCTCTCTCTCTCTCTCGCGCGCGCGCGCGCGCGCGCGCACACACCCCACACACACACACACACACACACACACACACACGATTCATCCCATAAAAAAATAATTACAAAGTAAACTGTTGCTAATAAATTGAATAAGGCTAAGAATTTTTTATAATATTGATTTTTATAATATATTGTTTTTTATAATAGCAATATATACGAAGGTATTGTTGATATGGTCAGCATGAGTCTTACATAGTTATGACATTTTAATAAAACAACATATTAATAAATTTTGAGCTATATGGTAACGCATGGATCTATAACCACATTTGAAACATAAGTACAGCTGCTCGTCGCGTAACCCCGTTTTCATATTTGCACTGTTCATATGTATAATTGTTCCAAAACGGATCGTTATCAAGTTCCAAAACGGATACAGATTATATCATATTACAGCAAAACTTGCTGAGAATGCAGAGAATATAAATATGATTTTTCAAAAAAATCTATAAAAAATCTGTAAATAAAATAAGGCATATCTAGATGGGGTGAAAAGTAACCTCCTTGACCGCCAGAATGCGCCACTACTGCAAAAAAGTTTATGGTGCCTTGTAGTCCGTTCATATTTAGGCAGACATGCCAAGTGGCAGTGCGATACTGCCCTTAGTTTTGTTTTGAGAGCTGATTGTTGTTGACGTGTTTGCGAAAACGATTTTCGTTCTCTCATAAAACATTATTTTTTGAGAGGCAAAACGGCGAAGGAAACAAAAGAAAAGTTGGATAAATATTATGTGGCTAATACTTCGTCAGATTACACCGTCAAATATTGGTTTCGAGAGTTTCGTGGTGGCCGCAACTCCACTACCGATGAAGTCCGCAGCGGCAGGCCCTCCGATGCGGTTACCGAGGAAAATGTCAAAAAAATACATGAAATGGTGTTGGCTGACCGGAAAGTGAAGGTGCGCGAGCTAGCAGATGCTACAAAGATTAGTACTGAGCGAACACGCCATATTTTGGGCGAGATTCTGCATAAGAAAAAAATTTTTTTCATTCCCAAGGAGGTTACTTTTCACCCCACCTAGTACATACGTTTAACTCTAATAAAGAAATTACCAAGTAAATGGTTTCTAATAAATTGTACAAGACCGAGACTTTTTATAATGTTTCTATGTGGCAATACATTCCAAGATGTTGATACTGTAAATACCGCTAATTCTTGCACAGTTTCGACAATTTAATAACACAATATTAATAAATTTTGAGTGACGTATTTTAATGTATGAGCCTTGTGTAATTGTCATATGTTATAATGCAATGACTGGAATGACTAGCTAATGTATTAGTAAAGGCAGCTCTGCAATTGTTATAAGATTCTTTAATGCAATTATTTATATATTTACATCTGGCAAGAAGTGAGGGCAAGAATCAAATCCTCTCTCGTGTTAAGGAATCTTATAACAATTTTAAAGCTATTTTTTCTGCTGAACAATTTTATAGAGCAATTTTATTATAAATGATATGATCGGAAAAGAAGGAATACCGAAATACTAGAGAGACTACCGATCACGTCTAACATAAAGATATTCCTATAATAAGAATACGGACAATAGGATAATGATCAGTGATTAACCCGCTAAATTGAGGCAAAAGCGGAAGTTGCAAACCCGTGTGTACACACACTGTGGGGAACTATGTTCTCTATACCTCACTAGCGCAGCGAGTGTAGAAAGCCTAGGGATTTTGTAGGTTGCGAGTTGCCTACAAGCAGCGTCAGAGAACAAAATAAAACAGATAGATTATGATGCTCATCCTGTATGGTCATATTCATTTGAGCTCGAATAATAAAGATTCATCGTTACCAGTTACAAGCAAGATGTCGATCATTACCTCTTATTAGGGGTTTGCATTAAAAGCCGCTGTTTTTTCTTTATATTTGAGCACTTATTTCAATAACAAAATATATGAATACCTCAATCAAAGTATTTTCCCGGAAAGGGGGTATTTTTTCCAGAAGCTATGATTTTTTGCCACTTTTCAGGCAGAAGTTGAATTCCACGACGAAAAAATAGTCTGTCTTTTGAGTCAATCCATTCAGCAACCCAATTTTCGACTTCGCTATAATTATGGAAGTGTGTATCTTCTAGAGCATGTTGCATCGATCGGAACAGATGATAATCGCTTGGTGCTAAGTCCGGAGAATACGCTGGGTGCAGGAGAACCTCCCATTCGAGATCTATCAGTGTTTGTTTCACGGCTATAGCAACATGCGGCCGAGCGTTATCATGGAGTAAAATCATCTTTCGACGATTTGATGCAATTGATGGTCGTTTTTGCATCAAATTATCATTCAAACGTTCCAATTGTTGTTGATAACGCTCGGTGGTGATTGTTTCGTTCGGTTTAAGCAGCTCATAATACACGACACCTTCCATATCCCACCAAATACAGAGCATTGCTTTGTGACCGTGGATATTTCGCTTTGGAGTCGATATTGATGGTTGGCCAGGATCAACCCATGATTCTTTGCGTTTTGGGTTGTTGAAAAAGATCCATTTTTCATCGCCGGTCACGATACGCCACAAGAAACTCTTCTTGTTATGCTTTGTAAGCAAAGAAATTGAGATGTTTAAACGGTTGGCAATGGCATTTTCGGTCAATTCATGTGGCTGCCATTTTCCTTCTTTCTGAATCTTTCCCATAGCTTGTAAACGTCGAAAAATAGTTGATTTATCGACTTTCAGTTGTTGAGACAATTCTTTGAGTGTTTGAGCTGGATTTTCTTCCAATAGAGCTTGCAGTTGTTCATCTTCGAATTTTTTCGGTTGACCTGTTCGTTTGTCGTGAACGTCACAATCATCACTTTTGAATCGTCGAAACCAGTCTCTACATACTGTTTCCGATGGAGCAGATTCACCATAAATTTCCGCAAGCAATCGATGAGTTTCAGCTGCACTTTTTTTCAAATCAAAAAGTGTAAAAGTACACATCGGAAAAACAACTTATCACGTTCCATTTTAATTCAGTTATAGAAAAGCACATATGTAAACAAGGATGACGTCTGTTGATTGAATTTTAGTAGGAAATGTTCACATTTAAAAATGATATAAGTAGCAGATGTCTCTGACCATAGCATACGCAGTTACTGCTATCTAAACGTGAACAGTGGCTTGCAAACTCCTAATATATCACATCACACGACAAGCGTGGGCTTGTTTGAGAATTTGACTCATCAATCGAGTCACTTATTTCTACAACACCGGCAGGAGTGGTGTCCCCTGGCGTTTAGCGCGCGGCATTACATTATATCATATTTTTTTTATTTATTTTATTATATGTTCTTATATTTAACTGTAAATTTAATTTTGCAATCTTGCGATACAAAATATTAATTTCATTTGCACATTGCAAATTTATAAATGCATGCAAGTTATTACAATGAGTCTCAAAATTACACGTAATATTATAATTATTTATAAATTTTTTACAGCATTAACATTTTTTTATGCATAATTACAACATTTTGTGCATAATAAAAGTATTACAATATTTTAAATATTGACGAAAGACACCAGGGTATCTCATTCGTATTAATAACAAATTCTTCTTCTTATTGGTTAGTGACTCCTGTCTTTCATATATATTGAACGGAAACAATACGGCCAGATCACGACGTTGAATTGTACGTAAGCGTTGATAGATTGATAATGTTGTCTTACAGGTTTGTGCGAGGCAAAATAATTCGCCGTTGAAAACGAAGCTTAAAGAGGCTCCGTCTCTCGTGGCAAGGGGCAAGCGACACTGAATGCCGCTGGGATGGGATAGAGGGTCTGGGCTCGACGCAAGCGCATGCGCTTGGGGAGTGCCGCGAGTTGACGCCGCGAATGTTTGAATTATAATAGGCGGTCACATGCGAGACTAAAATTTGCAAAGAGGCGACAAATTTTTGCCGAAGGCTTGCGTAAAGCAGAGTTTATAACTTCGAGAGGATCAAATGGATTGTTCGATGTTAAGTTTCGGAGTACTATACGAAGTGGGAGGGCATATTCTGTGATAGGGAAAATTAGAGGAAAGTTGTATGAGTTAGGTCTTGCGAGGAGGAGCCGCAGATGCAAGAAGGATCGTCTATCAAATTTTTCTGGAAAAGACTTGAATTGGAATTATAATGATTGCTTCTCAA
Organism: Acromyrmex echinatior; assembly: GCF_000204515.1. The sequence continues at coordinate 62,396 of NW_011627192.1, forward strand.
AGGATTGATTGTAATGATATACATGTGGAAGAGATGAGAGTCATGAAACCATGATTTATCATTTTCAGAATAGAAGTTGACAAAGTAGTAAACCCTTGTCACAGATATCCTTCCGATGAAACTTTCAACATCCGCCTTCAAACGTTTTTTAAGAATATGAAATAAATCGGAGTATGAAGCTTTAAAGTTGGAATCCGAACCCTCACATATTGCCCTCTAATTGATCTACGATTTCGTTATGCCACTTGTATGCCACTGTGAGACGGGATTCAAATGAACATCACGAATATATTTCTAAATTTGGTCTCTTCAATTAATGCACGTGTACAGTCAATGATATAGTTGTTAGTTTTGTTGTTGTATCCTCGCAGAGCGTCGAGGACACTCTTTGAATCTGAGAAGATTACAATGCAATTCAGATTTCTGTGGATAGCTATGGACAAGACATTATATTGTAAATGGCCCAAACTTCAGCAGAGAACACCGAAGCGGAGGAGGAGAGCTTAAACACATCTGTCGCAAATCAAGCTGAGGAGAGTAAATAGCAGAGCCGACGATTGTACTCTCCTCAGATTTAGATCCATCCGTATAAAATACGATGGCTTGAGAAATCTTTAAAGATGACGTCAAAGACGAGCTAATTGGGGAGGTCAGAGCGAATAAGTTTAAGAGCTTTAGGCAGAGATTTAATATAATTGATGCATATAATAGTAGAATGAAAGGAATTCTGAAAAACAGGAGAGCGGGGATAATATACATATCATTTTTATACTGCCACATATGAAAAAAATATGATTGCTGACGAGAAATTTTTTAGTAGGTGTGAAAGAGTTGTGGCATAGTCGCAAAGTTTCAAGAGTTTTGTTACTGCTTTGTGGAATGCTTCCGTATAGAAATAACTTTGAAGAAGTATGTGAAGGCCAGGAATTTGAATCTGTGGTGCAAAAATAGAAGTTTGGATTCAGCATGCATTAGTACATTGATTGGGGTGAATACACGATAATCACGAGCGCTTGGTTTTGTATCTTTTGTAATTTTTCAAGGTTTTGGTTATTGTTCAGCGCAAAGATAAAAGAAGCATACTCGAAAGAAGATCGAATCATAGAGTAGTATATATAGAGAAGTAAGAAGGGATAGCGGCCTACCAAGTAGTTCTAAAGAAATAATAGATTAACTTTTTCCTTTTGTTAATTACGTATGCCATATGTTGCTTGCCTGAAAGGTTGGGATCCAATATTATATCTAGAAATCTAACTGTAGGAGAAGGGAGAATATTAGTTTCTCCCAGTTTAATCGAACAGTTAATATGGGAATTCTTATATTTTTTAGAGAAAATCATCAATTATGTTTTGGAGGAGGAGATATCAAGACCTTTATTATTCAGAAAGGATCGAATGTTATTTAAGGAATATTCTATTGATTGTTGGGCGACTCTCGTGTTAGTATAGGAGGAAAATATGACAATGTCATCCGCAAATTGAAACAAGTGTACGTTAGGTAATAAGGAGTCGTTGATATCTCTAAGATAAATATTGAAGAGCGTGGGGTTAAGTACTGACTCTTAGGGAGTACCTTTACGCGAGTGATAGATGAAAGAGATTCCTATAACACGAATTGGATCTTGCGAGAGGCAATCAGATTATTGATGAATTTAATAAAAAGGGAAAACCCAAATTGATGAAATCTTGGATTAATAAGTGAGATAAGACATCAAAAGCGGATTTAATATCTATGAATACGGCCATAGTCTTATGAAGAAGATAGACCTTGTAAAAGTGAGCGGACAAGATAGTAAGGTTGTCTTGGGAGGACTTAAATTTTTTGAATCCGAATTGATTGATTGAGAATAGAAAAGTAAGAGGTGAGGAGGGTGACTCAGAGAACCAATAAAGATTCAGAATCATACGCTTTAGGATACAGGATATGAGTGATATAAATCGATAGTCCACATCATGGGAATTAAATGAACAATAGAATACGATCATTGAACAGGGAAGGTGGAAGATGAAAAGATGAGATTTAATAAAGAAAGTAAGCAAGAAAAAAGTTCATGCGGGAGAGCTTTAATGAGGCGGTAGTCAATATCGTCCAGGTCGGGACTAGAAGATATCCTTATGGCATGAAGGGCGGCCTTGATTTCGTTAAGAGAGAACGATGAGTCAAGCCAAGCAAGAGATTCCGGAATCCTATCAGGGACAGTGAGCATCCCCCGAGAACATGCAAAGGGACAGAATTTATCTATGACTTCTTAAATTTGAGAGATTCCGTTAATCGAGAGGTTGTTAATGAAAAGACAAGGCGGAACGAGGCGGTGGTTCTTAAAACGTTTGAGCATGTGCCAGACTTCCGTAGAGAGGGGTGTGAGATCTTCGCAAAAAGTTCTCCAATCTTTTCATTTGACGTCGGATGAAACTTTGAAGAACTCTCCCGAGTTCTCGGTCTCTCCCGACCGAATCCCGATATATCTCATAGTTTTCAGTAGTCGGAGCCTGTTTAAAGACCTTTAGGAATGCGGCCCGAGACTTAATCGCCTCACCACATTCCGGAGTCCACCAGGGTGCCGGAGGAGAACCCCGAGAGGTGCGGTCATCAGGGATGTATTTACTGTTATTGCGAGAATGTTTGGATGGCAAGTGATTCCCGAGATTTTTCAAAATGCGATGAGTGAATATGTTGCATCCTCCTTCTGAAAAAACTGAACGAGCATTTGCCGACGTCCCATCAGCTATTTCCCGAGCATGTTCCGCTATCCAGTGGTTAACACACATCATTGCTCGCGCGTGAGACAAATTTTATTAGAGAAAAAAGAATAGATTTAATTTGCAAGTTATTGATAAAAATTGAGAAGTGATCGCTACCCCATGAATCGCAACCGACGGACATATCGCAGAGTGGTTGAAATATTTGAGGAGGAGAACAAAAGATCAATAGTGAAAGGGGCTCTAGTGAGATGATTGAAAAAGGTTGGAGTAGAATCGGGATTAAGACAAGAGATTGTAATGCGTCATCTACAATACACGGAGTAAAAAGTAAGAAATTGACCAATCACAATCGATTATTCTTCTCACATTCGACTGTGATTGGTCAATTTCTTGTTCTTACTTCTTATTCTGTATTGTAGACGATGCATTAGAGTCTGTCAAATCTGCAAGAAGAGAGCCTGCAAAATTGGTTCTAGGGGATCCCCAAAGAAGACGGTAAGCGTTGAAATCTCCAAGGAGAACAGAATTTAAAAAGTTGATAAAAGAAAAGAGAGAATTCGCGATGTTTTTAGGAAAAGGGATATTGGGGCGATGATATACAGCTATGATTGTAAAAGGAGAATCATTAAAGAAGACCTGAATAGCTAGCATTTTGACTGAAGCAAGAAGGTGCAGTAAGTTTCCCAAGACTTGAAATTTTATTGGACGTATGAGGATTGTCATATCTCTGATGTCTTTGTTATTAGAATCTAAGCGTAAATAATCAAAGCCTCTAATCGAAAAGTCCTGAGTGGAATTAAGGCACGTCTCTTAAGGCAAGAATAAGGATGTCCACACTCTCAGCAATTTTTTCTATTTCAGATTTCTTAGAGGTAGCACCGCGGCAGTTCCAGAAAATTAATTTTATAAATTGAGAGTTACGTTGAGAAAAGAATGATGATGGAGAAAAGAATGATTATTGTTCATTTTGAACATTATGAATCGATTGACCAAGTGTCTGGATTTGTCGTAAGCAATTGTCAATTTGTGGATCAGAAGAAGCTGAAGAAATATTGTCAATGATTTGCAAGTAGTAAGTTAGAGAGGATAAATACGAGATTCATAAGCTCATAAGCTATTTAAGAGATAGAAGAGTTGGGGGGAGTGGTGGGAGGATGATGGAGAAAAGAGGGGGGAGAGAGAAGTTTGAGGGAGTATCCGGGGAATGGGGGGAAAGAAAAATGAAGGGCTTCTCATCTGCTGCCAAGAGCGATAAGGCAAGACCATTGCGTAGGTCTTCCGAGGAACCATCATTGGGTCCTCCTGATGGGGAGCTGGCAGAATAGTCGGGACGTCGTACCTGTTGAAACTGAATTCTGTGGCGTGCTTGAAAATTCCCTGGAGGAGGGGCCCGCACTTTGTCGCTATAGATCGATATAGGGTTCGAAGGTTTGCGGGTGATTAAATTCTGGGATTGATCCGAGTAACTCATAAGAATTAACGTCAGAAAAATTGCGAGGAGAAGAAAAAGAAGAAGAAGAGAACCGGGAGGGAGAGGAGGAAAAGGAAGAGAGAAGGTTCTGGGGAGAGATGTAATGTCTGAGGGGAAGGGGAAAAAGGGATAAGAGGAGTGTGAAGGAAGAAAAGGGAAATTACCGGGGAAAGAAGGGAGAGAGGGTAAAGAGTAATTTGCGGTGGAAATGTCAAGTATGTTGCGAGCCTCAACATAAGAGACATTTTCCAGAACTGCATATTGATATATCTGCTTCTGTCTGAGGTACATAGGGCATATGAGGCATTTATTAGAAGAAAGAAAGTGATCTTGATCACAATTACAACATTTGGGAGCAAGATGATGACGAGGAATCCTCCAACTTCACATGCTTACTTTGCCCACAATTCGCACAGCGAGCTGCACTCTTGCATTCTGAACCGAACATCAAACAAGTAAACCACATAAGGACACGAGGGATATATGGAATCACCGGGAAGGAAACATCCATGAACGTGAGTGCACGAGGAGATTCTGGTCTTGAAATTTGGCCAAGACGGATTATCCCCCGTGGGGATAAGCTCAACTTTTCCATCTTTCCATACCTTGCGAGAGAGTCTCTCTCACGGACCGAAACAATTTTAACCGGAGAGGAGAACTCACTGAGTATTGTTTCTTCAGAGACATCATGCGGCACATTTTTTATAACGCCAATTTTTTATATCGCATGACTCTAAAAGAAGAAATAGTTGCTTTGAGGTTATATGCCTCAAGAGCATTCGTATGGATACAAAGATTGTTGGTCTTCTTAAAATTATTGAAAGAGACCGAGACCTTGTTGCGGTCCGCCAGTTTAACTTCAACTAAGGAATCGTTACCGACCAAATTTAATGGCTAACCAAGATAGAATTTAAACGAGCACAATCATTACTTGAGATTTTTTGTAGGAGGATCACATAAGGTGGCATATCTTTAGAAAAATATCTGCAAAAGATTCATCGGCGACCTGCCCTTGACAGCGCCTTCCGATGATGGCGATTTACGGGGAAGGGAGGGTTCCCCTAACAAACTCTCCTCCTCAAATGCGCTTCTTGCTAACGCGACATGAGATCGCTGTTGTTACAACGTTCTCCTCGCCACGAATGGTCGAGGAAGTCGCCTCAGCGTCTCCGCTAGAAGTGGCCGTTTTATTATTATCCGAATCTCTCATGGATTTTATAGATTCGTCTTGAATCCGACTCGTCGGATGCAGAAAGCTCCCTATCCCTCTCTAAGGGAAGGGGGGAACCTTTCCAAGTTTTTACGGATAACATCTTGCGGCGAAAGCAAGATTTTACTCGTCGAAGCTTTATCTGTAACAGTGCGTTGATTATTTACTTGTTCTTTATTGAGTTTCTTACCTTCTTTCTCCGCGATATGTCGGACAAGGGCATTAACAGTAATTTCCCAACAAGTTGCGTCACTCTATCGTTGTCTAACCTAATTGGCGATGAGACTCTGGACGTCTTATTAATGTTATTAATAAGATGTCAAATTCCTCAAATAAGATTGACTCGAAGACGTGATAGGACTATCAGTCTGCTTATCAGATCCTGATCCGGATTCGGATCAGAAGGGAGAATCCTCCTCATGCCATCACTCAAGAGTATACGAATTGAGTAATGGAATTAAAGGAGAAATCGTAAAAAAAAAAGCCCGGAAACGGGAAAAACAGGCTAAGACAGCCTTAGAAAGAACGCAAGTAACATTTAGAGAACGCTCGGCGTAAGACTTGAGAGAGCGCACGTGTGAGCACGTCTGCACAGACTGATCACTCGAACCAAACTCCCTAATAATAAATGTGAGATAGCGAAAAGACACCGCGAGCCGGCAACATGTCTAATTACGCTTTCTCTCTCAATCGTGCGCCTTGAGTTAAGGACAGAATATCGGAGCTCCTCACTATTTTCTCCCTTCGCGTTCCTCGTCTCTTCCACGTTTTCAGTATCACATTTATGTATGCTTCGATACGAGTGTAGCATCACGCGTCGAACGCCAGAAGACACCATTCCTGTCAGTGCGTGTACTATCAGTGTACCATTTACATAGTCATTTACACAGCCATTTACCACTGTTTCCAGCGAGTTTTGTGTGCGTCAGAGCCATCAAAAGTGGTTTGTTTATTGGTCATTTTATTTGGCGAGTTATTTAGATTGAGAAGAAAGAGAGTGGTGAGTGGATTGTAGTGGAATTATATAATATGGGTCATTTAAAAAGTATCCGCGGTACTTTGTCACTAGATATATGACCATCAACACACATCTAGTGACAAAAAACCGCGGATACTTTTTAGATAACCCAATATATTCTTTTAATGAAATAAAAACGTGAATATATAACTAAGAAATAGTAACTTAACCTATTTGTTTTTAACACATTAGAGCTACAATGCCTAAGTGTGTGTGTAGCAGATTACTGTACAAACTTTGCCAAAAAAGATTATAAAATGTGTCGTTTTCCACGAGACTCAGAAAGAAGAAAAATTTAGGCTAAAAACATAGGACGACAAAACTGGACTCCGTCTGATAATTCGGTATTATGTGAGGTTAGTAAGAATTTGCTTATATGATTTTTTAATATAAATATTAGGTGTTGGAATTAATTCGTAGCGTTTTTTAAATGAAAGAATGTTATTTATTTCACATGAGCATTAACAAATACATTAATGAAAGTACTTCCCATCACTTTCTACTACTTTTGACCATCTTTCGGGCAGTGAATGAATACCGCGTCGGAAGAACTGTTCATCTTTAGATGAAATCCAGGAATCGAACCATTTTGTACAATCTTCGTAAGATGTGAACTTCTGCTCGCACAAGCTATGAGCTAATGATCGAAACAAGTGGTAGTCGCTAGGTGCAATATCAGGAGAATACGGCGGGTGCGGTAGCACTTCCCATTTAAGTGTTTCCAGGTATGTTTTTACCGGTTTTGCAACGTGTGGGCGAGCATTGTCGTGCAGCAAGATGACTTTATCGTGTCTTTCGAAGTATTCCGACCGTTTTTGCTTCAATGCACGGCTCAAGCGCATCAGTTGCCGTCGGTAGAGATCTCCAGTAACGGTTTCATGCGGTTTTAGCAGTTCGTAGTATATGACACCCTTCTGATCCCACCAAATACAGAGCAGGAGCTTTGAGCCATGGATATTGGGCTTTGCCACTGATGTTGATGGTTCGCCGGGCTTAACCCATGACTTTCTGCGCTTTGGATTGTCATAATGGATCCACTTTTCGTCACCGGTAACAATCCGATGCAAAAAACCTTTTCTTTTCTGCCGTTGAAGCAGCAGTTCGCACGTGAGAAAACGTCTCTCAATATCCCTTGGTTTCAATTCATATGGGACCCAATGTCCTTCCTTCTGGATCATGCCCAAACTTTTAAGACGTTTTCCTATTGTTGAGAAGTCAACTTCCAATGACGTAGATAATTCTTTAAGTGTTTGACATAAGTTTTCATTGAGCAGTGCCTGCAAATCGTTATCTTCAAATTTTTTCGGCTGACCAGGTCGCTCCTTGTCATCCAAGTCGAAATCACCAGCTTAAAACCGTGCAAACCACTTCCTACACGTTTGCTCAGCCAGAGCATGTTCACTATACACATCCACTAAAATACGATGAGCTTCAGCTGCACTTTTGTTCATATTAAAGTAATGAAGCAAAACTCCCCGCAAAAACACTTTATCTGGCACAAATTTTGACATATTCAATGAATTATACAGTATTGTTATTTATGATTTCAAGAAAGGTTATGTACGGCAAATGACGTCCTATGATAGATGTTTACAATGTATACAGAACTATAGGTAACAACGAAATAGTGTACTGCTTGTGCCATCTCTTGTAAAACGCTACGAATTAATTCCAACACCTAATATTATTAAACGATGCATATTATTCCAGATATATTTTGATATCACGAATGTATTGCTGCGGGATCAAAGAGGCATCAAGCGCATATCTTTGATGCATTTACGCGTATTAAATGTTTTACAGAAGAGACATTATTTAATGTCAATCTTTCAACGTTTCAATTTTTTAAAAGTATGGAATCAATAATTAAACAAAATTTTGAAATTCTTTCAATTTAAAATATCACAAAATTTTTATGCAAGAGATTCCAAAATCTTCCATATTTGCTACTAAATTGTCACGATCTCAAAAATGAAATAATTAAAAAATATTGCACATTTCGTTTGAAAACGCTTTCTGTAATGATCCACAATAACAGATCTAATTTTGTTAGCTAAAAATATGCACCTAAATGTTAAACGACTTAGTTATGCATAATAACCAAAGAATATTATTAAAGTTTATTGTTTTTAATTTTTTGTTTATTTATCATTTTAAATTATTAACTTATGTTTTTGCTTATTATAATTGCAATAATATATAATTGCAATAATGTTTATTAGATTTAACTATTAATTTGCGTTAATATTTGCATTTTAGTTGACATGTATGCGTGGGTCACTTGTTTTTATTTGTCATATGACTATAATTTCTTTGAATTCTATTGTAACATTACCATGAAATATAATACCTTGGTAATTAATTTATGCATTCAAGATAAATTATTTTATTAATTTTCCTTTTTATGATTCATCATTGATTTTGTGTGTGTGTGTGTGTGTGTGTGTGTGTGTGTGTTTGCTTATGCATAAATTTCTTAAATTTCTTTATCTAATTTTATCTAAATTGATTTCTTCGAAACACTGATGTACGAAAACGAAGAAGAGGAAAGACGAAAATGAAGCTAATAAGAAAACTCTAATGAGAAAACTCTAATGAGAATAATTGTATGTTGATTTATTACTTTACAATTCTGTCGTCACTGATGTTTTGGATTTAAATTGACAAATTGTATATATACTATGATAAAGTACTTATATACTTAACAAAAAATTAAATACTTTTAAAAAGATAGTTAATACTCAAATCTTATTTTTAAGCTCATTCATTTTCATACTATTTACTTTTAAAAATTTACTTTTAAAAATTTCACTTCATTCTATTTGTATTTACCTCTGTTGTCATCCTTCTTTAATTTATTCATTATTAAATCATTGACTTCCTTCCTCTGCGTTCAGTTGAATATTCGCTTTGCAATTGTTGAAAGTTTTCTTCGCGCTTAAATTATATTTTAAGATTTAGAGGAATGGTCTTATTTTAGCAGACATTCATAAAACGGTTGCGTTCTGCTGAAGGCACTCATTGTTATATGTACAATTTTAGTTTTACACTTCACATTTGAAAATGCGCTCGCGTTTCGATGCGTTTGCGATTTACCTCATTCGTTCTGTTGTCTGTACTTTTATTACAGGTACTCTAGTTTAAGGGTGAAATCACATGGTTCGGAATAGAATTGCGGAATAAAGAATGCGTCATTGAAGCAATCAGCGCTATTCCGCATTTTTCCATCATGCAAGTTTTGTGTGCTATGTTCACATAATGTGTCAAAGATGTATCCAGCAAGAATATAATTTAAAAACTACTAACTTCATGTTAATAATTTGCTTATTAAAATGAAATATAATTTTTCAAATTGTAAAAACAATTATCACTGTTGTAATATTTAATGTTTTACAATTAATATTTATAATCTCATAACAATTTTTTGAACTGTTTTAACGCATTTACTATCATTTTTCCACATCGTATGAACATAAAACTGGTATGATGAGCACACTGAAATCGCATGTGAAAATGAATCTGAAAATGCATCATTATTTTTTTTTATCTTGGTATCTATATTTATGCACTCAGACTTTGTCATTTTGCTTTATTCGTTTCGATATTATGCAATTCCATCATATCAATCAGCATCAAATTATTTTAACCTCTCAAAATACGGCGGTATTAGAAATTAAGAACAATGACGCACTCGCTATTCCGCAACATCAAATGAATAGCACTGAGTGGTTTCAATGACGCATTCTCTATTCGGCAGTCCTATTCCGCACTGCGTGATTTCATCCTAAGCCCGGATTCTCATACAGACAACAGCGCTTTGACACAGAGTACTGATTGGTGAAAAGCTGGTTGTAGGGGTAAAATTTATCCCCATAACGGAATTCCCGTGATCATCGCGCCTGAATCTATATTTCGATCACACAAATACATTTAAATATTTAATTAAAAGTATCTGGAAGACTCACAAATGTTTTTAATGGTATTTCATAACTTTTCATACGAAATGCAAACGATCCGTGTAAGAATGTTGTTTAATTCACCTCTGATTAATATTTTCGAGGGGGGGGGGATTAAATACATATAGTATAAAAATAATTAATTAATTACAATTAACTGAATGACTCACAAACCTTTTCAGATCAAAACTCTCACTTTCACTTCAAAACTCTTCATACGAAATACAAACGATTTAAAATAGTAATTTTTACAACCGGAGGTTTTGTCCGGTCATGTATTGAGTCATTTAAAAAGTATCCGCGGTACTTTGTCACTAGATATATGACTATCAACACACATCCAGTGACAAAAAATCGCGGATACTTTTTAACCCAATATATTCGAATTATGGATATCATGTACATTCGAAGTTATGAATAAGTTTACTGTTATTTTCATTTCCGTTAGATTACGTAGGCCTAAAGCAATATTCTAATTGGCTCATCGGCTTAAGTTTACGTCTTAAGATCACTGTTACAGAATTTTGTATATGGTAGCCCTAAAGTGGAGAGCACAAACTTTTGCGTAACGCATAAAATATGAGGCATAAGAAAAATAAACTAATTAGAGTCCTTCATTTTATGGAAAGAAAGGAGATAGAGAACTTTGATTCATTTTCTTACAATATGTTATGCATTATGCAAGAGTTTGTGCTCCCAGTCTAACCCTGAATCTATAATAGAGTTCTAAGTAGAAACCATCTTAAGCCATAAAAAATGGACGAATCATAATTGATTATTCTTCTTAAATTCGACTATAATGGGTCAATTTCTTACGAGTTAGAGTCGGTTGTTCCGCCTTTTGGTAAATTTTACCTATTGGGTAAATAACAAGATTACTCGTAACATGCGCGGATTGCCAGATTTAGCTCACAGGTAAAATTTATCAAAAGGTAAAACAACCGGCTCTTAAGGGGATGCTGGAGCGAAAGCTGAATTTAATCAAGATCGATATTACAGGTTTTTCATTTCCAATGTATAAGATGCTTACGTCCTCTGAGTTAATATGATCATGCAGGAAATTTGATCGATTAATTATCAATATTTTTATTCCGTTTCCTACATTACTATCTTAGCAGGAACGAAAACATGTATTAGGCTCGGTTTCATAAATGTAAGATTTATTTTATTTTGGAAAATTGTCTAATTTTAGAATTGAGAAAAAAATAATTGAAGTTAATCTTATATTTGTGAAATCGAGCCTTAGAAATACAGTTGTATTATGTACACATGCAATGTAGGCCGCGTTCCAATATATACTACCAGTACTAAAAATCTGTAATATACATAAAGTACAGATTTTTAATTAATAGTTATATTGATACGAAGTCGTAGTAGCACTTTTTCCTTACGTCCAATGCCATTTTAGATTATGATAATATATTATCAATAAATGAATACGATATTGTTGAATACATACATAATGTAACTTTTTTTGCTCTGTCTAATAAAAAGAGATAGACACTAATAATACTTACATTACTAACATGTCGACTTATATATCCAATATAGAAAATTGTATGTATATTATACTATGTGAATACACATACATACACATACATTCACGCATTATATAAACAGATAAAAGTTACTCATGTTGAAATAATCATGCAGATATTATCTATTTATACGCAATATTAGAATTTTACGTGCATACATTGTATAATATGTGTATTCACATCGCACAAACATAACATTCACAATTCTATCATTATTGTAACATATATAAAAAAAAACATTATTAGTGAATATAAATTATATAATTATATTTTATACGTATTATAATGTACACATACACAATAATGTATCCAATATATAATTTTAATATTGCATATTCATTAATTCACTAACATGTTTATATGCAATAATAGAATATTTTGTATCATTATAATAGAATATTATATATCATTATAATACTCATAAAATGTAATTGTAATTCGTATTCATGAATGTAACATGTAACATTAGCTATATATAGATATATTACATATATAATATAGATACTCTATTTTTTGCTACGTTTAATAAAAATATTTAAAAGTTACTCATGTTAAAATATACAGATATTAGTAATATGTGTACTTAAATATAATACATATATAGGCAATATTGTAGATATGTGTATACTATAATGTATGAATAAACACACGTTACAGATAGAAGTTATTAATGCTAAGCTATTTATGCATTATATATATATGTTTAAATATGTAATATTAAAATTATATGTATACATATATAATATAATGTGCACATATGTACACATAAAATTTAATTGCAATGTTTTGTATAAATAAACATAAAAAATATCTGCATAAATATCGTATAAATACAGTATAAATTACTTCTAGTTCTAATTTATGTAGATATTCACACATCATAATACATACACATACAATAATCTATTGTATGTGTATGTATTATGATGTGTGAATATCTACATAAATTAGAACTAGAAGTAATTTATACTGTATTTATACGGTATTTATGCAGATATTTTTTATGTAAAAAAAATTTATTATATAGGGGACTTTAAATCAGTAAAATAGACGTATAATTAACATAAATCAAAATAAAGCTAATGAGACAATATAGATATATAACGAAAAATTCACATATCCAAAAAGATTGTGTTACTCGCAAATTGCCAAAAATGAAGTGATGTAAAATTTTAGTAAATAGATTTGTATAAATGTAATTTTGTGATCAATTATGTAAAAAAAAAAAGTCTTGGCACATTCTCTATCTACTAAAATTTTATATCACTTCACCTCTGGCAATTTGCGAGTGACAATCTTTTTATATTTGTGAGCTTTTCAGTAATATATCTATATTACTGAAGAGGACTTCAAAGTGAGTTGTACAAAGAATCATTTATCAGAGAATTCGTATTTGATTATTTTTTGTAAGATGTTATGTCTAATCATCTACGTTTGATTCTCATTAGCTTAGATTTATGTTTGTATGTATATTCTAATATTGAAAATATAAAAGCATAGATCACTAATTCATATATTTGATCATAAAAAACATATCTCTTTTTATTGAACGTAGAAAAAAGAGGATATCAATACACCTTTTTGTTACACGTAACAAAAAGAAATAAAGTAGCTACATACGTATGTGAATATGAATTAGAAATATATTTTATGTTTTGTAATATGTGTACATCATAATGCACGAAAAATATAATTCTAATATTTACTATTGAAAATATAAAAGCATAGATCACTAATTCATATATTTGATCATAAAAAACATATCTCTTTTTATTGAACGTAGAAAAAAGAGGATATCAATACACCTTTTTGTTACACGTAACAAAAAGAAATAAAGTAGCTACATACGTATGTGAATATGAATTAGAAATATATTTTATGTTTTGTAATATGTGTACATCATAATGCACGAAAAATATAATTCTAATATTTACTATTGTGTCTATATCATAAAAAGCTAAGTATGGGTAAGACTTCTGTCTCTTCTTATTATGGGCCTTCTATAATAAGCTAATAGTCAGAAGTCAGAAGCTAAAAATTGACCAATCATAGTCGTCAATTTTTAGCATCTGACTTCTAATTTATAATTGATTTATGGCTTATTATTGTAAAAGGCCCATTAAACATAATAAAAAAAGATGGAATAGTTACATATGTATGTAATGTATTTATGTACTGACAATACATGTTACATTCTAAGTTAAAATGGCATTGCGAACAAAGGAAAAAGTGCTATTACATTACACGTGTATACATGTATTTCAAATACATGTTTGCATTTGGTGATATATCTATGTCACAATGTTCATTTAGTAAAAATATACTTATTGTAACTTGCTGTTAGGCAACGTATACATTGATCTATAAGTGTATACATTTATTAAAACACTTTGAATATGATATACTTATATTCATTTCATAAACATACAGCGTCATATGAAAATTATGCATATGACTGTTGACTGTGTAATATGTATGTTATATATATGTATAGCATATATATATATATATATACTGGGGGTCTCCGAGCACCCGTCAAACACTTTTAAACGATAGGGGTGTG
>NW_011627192.1:85959-112779 GCF_000204515.1 Acromyrmex echinatior
TCTTGAGATGCACGTCCGCGTGCGATCCAGCGGTTCGACCATCAAGCGTTGAACGGTTGTGAAGGAAAAGTAGACAACACTTCAGAAATCGGCCCGAAATGCGCAACTAATTTCGAGCACATTGAAATACACGTATATAATTTATTAGGTGTTGGAATTAATTCATAGCGTTTTTTAATGAAAGAATGTTATTTATTTCACATGAGCATTAAAAAATACATTAATGAAAGTACTTCCCATCACTTGTAAAACGCTACGAATTAATTCCAACACCTAATATATAATTTTATTAAAAATATATTTGGAGTAATATGTTTATTAATAACGTTATTTATTAAAAAAAAATTATGAAAAAAAGGAAAAAGCAGAATCGAACATAAGATCTTCAACATTCTGATCTTGCACTTAATGCCCGAGACCACACTCTTGCCGATCATTCTTACGAACGCGGTACATACAGTGCACGGAAAGTTGTAAACTATATCTCATTAATTATTACATTTTGAAATCATTTTTGCTATTATACGTTAATGAGAAAGATATATGATTAATATAATTTAATAAAAGGAAAATGAAAGAATTTTAAATCACAAACACGGTTGTCAGTCCGTCCTTCGTTCTTTTTTTGCCAGACTTCGATTTCTTGGATTAATATTCGATATTCCAGCAAATGTGAAAAATTTACAAAAAGGAGATTTTCACGTCTGTTGAAGTATCGAATATTAGTCTAAGAACCGAAATCTATCACAAAAACGGAGAACTGGCAACCGTGTTTGTAATTTAAAATTCTTTCCGTTGTCTTGATAGAGCGAGACAGAGAAAAAACAAAAACGGATAGAAGCTCCGATTAATCCGTGAGTCTCCGCGCGGACATACCGAGCTGAGCTCATCTAGCAAAACAGCGAGTCTATCTCTCAGAGTCTGTCCTTTTCTCTGTGGTTGCTGGTTTCTAGCGAAAATTCTTTCTCGGCGATCTCGGTCGCTTAGCGTGTATCATAAGAGGAAAAGAGACATTCTAAATAATATTATATATAACTTTTATTAAATTATATTAACCTTTTGCCTTATGATGGCGTGTGCCATAATCAACAGCTGGAACGTGTTGTTTATATTTGGTCTGATAGACGTACCACGGCTCTCACATGAGTGTTTGGCCCGTTTTTTTCATCACGAGTCTCATACGATATTGTAAGCGAAAGGATTCATATACCTTCCTCATTAACATATAATAGCAAAAATGATTTCAAAACGCGATAATTGATGAGATATAGTTAACGATTTTCCGTGTATTTTATGTACCGCAAAAATTCAGCGTGGTCTCGGGCGTTAGTTGTGAGATCAGAATATTAAAGATCCTATGTTCGATCCTGCTTTTTTTTCATAATTTTTTTTTTAAATAACATTATTAATAAACATATTACTCCAAATATATTTTTATAAAATTATAGAAATTATATGTGTACTTCAGTGTGCTCGGAATTAGTTGCACATTTCGAACCATTTCTGAAGTGCTGTCTACTTTTCCCTTACAACCGCTCAACGCTCAACGAAAAAAAAACGCGTGCGGACGTATATCTCAGGAGCGTCGCAATATAAGAAACATGCGATCATATTTTCCAGTAAATTATCATGAAAATATTTTCCTTCCTACATAATTGTTATTTTCTTAATAATAATGATTGAACATCATATTAATAAGTAAATACTGCATCTGAATTTACTGAATGTAATGTACTTTTAAAATATTACTTTATTATTTTTATGATATATTCGATTTCCTTTCAAAGAACTACTGACCACACTTATGTGCCACAGAATATAATATCTTTTAATATAAAATACTAATAATATCAATTTAAGGCTAACAAGAGTCGACAGAATGAAATGCGAATTTTAAACTGAAATGACTTGACTCCAATAACTCCGTGGTGTCTTCTTTATTTAACATGTGAATAAAGAAGGCATGTCGAATAAAGAAGACATCACAGAAGACTAAGAAAAGTAAAAGATTGATAATTTGCTGAAAGGTATGATCGCAGCATATTTCTTATAGTGCAACGCTTCTGAGATACACGTCCGCGCGCGATTCGGTGCGGCGGCTTAGCCGTCGAGCGTTGAACAGTGACGGCGGGGAAAAGAAAGCTACGCTTCAAAAGTCGGCCCAAAATATAATATGTACTCCAACAACTACAGGAAGAATATCGAATCTCAATAGATAAATAAAAAATTAATTGTATATTGCATATAAAGGCTTTTTGATTTGTGAATTATGAAATTATATTGACATCATCCTTATAATTATATTAATCATCGCGATTTGATTCATTATCAGAATTTTCATACATTCGGATGATAGTTATAAAAAAAATATTTCACAGAAAGTGAAATATTTTTTTTATAATTATGTACTAATCGACATCAAATGTAACATTATTACAAAAACATGATTTCTTTTCGGATTTTTTCTAAAAGTAAACAGATTTCATTTACATATAAAAATATTGGTTTTCTATCTATTCGATGCATACTATGTCGAATTATTTTTGCTACAATTGTCGGTTTAAAACTTTAGAAATACACATATAATTTCAATAATTAAATAAAAATATATTTGGCCTGTAATATATATGTTTATTAATAATGTCACTTATATAAAAAAAAATTACGAAAAAAGAAAAAAGGAATCGATCATGGGATCTTTAACATTCAGATTTCGCACCTTACGCGCGAGACTACGCCGAGGTCTTGCAAACCACTTCTATGAATGTGGTATATAATGAAAAATCGTGGAAATGTCAATATCTCGTAAATTATCATGTTTTGAAATTATTTTTGCTATTATATATAAATTGGAGAGATATAGGATTAGTATAATTTATTAAAACTTATACGTTATCTATAATGTTGCTTCTCCTCTTAGTTATACACATTACAGTCGAAATTGCCCAGAAAGCATTTTCGCTCGCTAGAAACAAGCGATCACAGAGAAAAAGAGAGAGAGAGAGAGAGAGAGAGAGAGAGAGAGAGAGAGAGAGAGAAAGACAGACTAAAGGATAAATTCGCTGTTTCGCTCGACGAGACCGTGCGGAACCTCGTCGATTACATTCGGATCTTCTATTCTTTTTTGTTTTTCCTCTGTCTCATTCTGTCATACTTCTGTTTCGATAATTCAATTTCTGCAATTCAAGAATATGATTTCTATCGATTCTGGTTTGGCATCATCGCCGATGCGGCAAGGGCCTTTTTTAAATGATTCCTTTTTTAAACAATGATCTTGATGATATTTCTATATACAAAAATATATTATTATTATGGCATTTCCAGCTGATAATATATTGCTAGTTTATACAATAATTCAATTCATTTCTGTAGTTGAATAGCCGTACTTCCTTTGCGCGCGACCGATAAAAGGAATGGCGCTTCTTATTAAATCGACACTTCGACATCTGAGTTGAGTAAAAAATGTGCTGTATACAATAATTTCAGATCTTGCACGTTTAAAATAAGTAGCTGGCGATTTACAGAAAACCTCAAAGAACAATATTATGCTTGCAAAGTTATGAGCTTTAGTATAAGAGCAATGAGTATTCGAAAATTTCATTTATGTGCTATGTCTGCTACGAGATTGCCGCTTGTCGTTCTGACATCCGAGCAGAATCAAAGCTCAACCGAAACATCGCGTTCTGATGATATATGTAAATAATTCAGTAAATAAAGTTATTTGGAAAATTTAGACATGTGTGTATATATGCACACACACCGCGCGCGCGCGCGCACACGCACACACACGCACACACGCACATACATATATATATGTATTTTATATGCATCAATAATTTACTAAATAAAAGGTATGTAAAAGACAGAACAGTGTAATTAAAATAATTATCTTCATTTGTACTCATATATAAATAATATGGTACATTTCTTGTTTATGAAGAAATTATTTCAACAAAATTGAAATAACTAATATTATATTTATTTTATTATTTTTCCTCAAAAGAAAAAACTTTGTGGGCATATAAGAACGTTTTTTGGTGAGGGCCTGAGTAGGTCGATAATTCAGATCATTTCTATGATTCAGTGATGCACTTTTCATGACAGCGCCACTATCGGAATATCGCAGAATTAAAATACTGTTCGGCTTCACGTCAATTTCACTCGTAATATACAATACAAACGAAATTTTCGGCGACTCTTTTCTTTTATACTAAAGCTCCTACCTCGTTTCTAAAAGCATAGAATTGTTCTTTTAGGTTTTCTGCAATTCACCAGCTATTTTTTACGAACCTGCAAAGTCCGAAACTCTTATGCAACACATATTGAGATTACAGAAGCCGATAATAAACTATAAATCTTCAATTTTCTTTTGTTTTTTGTATTCAATTGTAGCTGGCGAATTACGTTGTTGTCGATACTTTAATAGTGGAAAAGGATTTTTCAATTCATAAACACAATTAAGAGAAAAGAATTTTTAATAATTAATGGTAAAACAGGACACTTCAGCATTTCCTTAATGCGTCATCTACAATACACGGAGTAAGAAGTAAGAGTAAGAAATTGATCAATCACAATCGATTATTCTTCTCACATTCGACTGTGATTGATCAATTTCTTACTTCTTACTCTGTGTATTGTAGATGATGCATAAACTTAAAACACCTATTGTAAATTCGGAGTAAGTCCAGATCTACAATAGGTGTTTTAAGTTTTAAGCCATAAGAAATTGATCAACTACACTCGAATGCGAGAAGAATAATTGATTGTGATTCGTCCATTTCTTATACTTAAGGCTTAAAAATCTATTGTAGATCAGTGGTAAACATTGCTCAAGATTTAAGATGGTCTTGAGCTAGTGCTTGAAATGTCATGAACCAATCAGAGAGCTGTATTAGCATCTTAAGACATTGCTTGAGATTGGCTGCATTCAGCGAACTCAATAAGTGAGCGCTTGCTGCTATTGATGTATTTTTCCAGATCTAAAATGTTGATTGAATGATCTAAAAGAATACACCAATAACAGCACTCATTCAATTGTTGAGTCCGCTGAACGCAATCATTGTCTTGAGATAAGAACGGATTATGGATTCCGGTCATAGTTTTTCTATTTATCAGTAATTCTTCACGTTCAAATTTCCCTTTGTAGTAGTGCGTATTGTACAAACACCTGGGCCCCTATTCTTGAAAAGTATCGCATACATCTAAGTAAATGCTATAGTGTATGTTACGTATACTATAGTATTTTTACTTACTATAGTATTTTATTTCCCTAGTTTTTCGTATGCAATACTTTTCAAGAATAGGACTCCTAAATTCGCTTTCGTTCGACATAATCTCAATGAAAGTTAAGCGGGAAGCACAGACTCTTGCAAAAACGTAATGCATAAGAAAATAAATTAAAGTCCTTTGTTTCCTTCTTTTCCATGAAAGAAAGAACATTGATTGGTTGAATTTCTTATATTTTATGTGTTATGCAAGAGTTTGTGCTCCTCACTTTAGAATATATCCATACAAACTTGCATAGCCGCATAAACGTGCATAAAGAAAATTATTCAATCACATTCAACGTGTATCTATATAGGAAACATGAGGCATAAGAAAATGAACCAATCAAAGTCTTTTATTTCCTTTTTTCCGTGAAATAAAAAACTCTGGATTGGTTGATTTTCTTATGCCTTATGTTTTATACGTTATGCATAAGAAAAGTCCAATCAAAGTCCTCTGTTTCTTTTCATGAAATAAAGGACTCTGGTTGGTTCAATTTGTGCCTTATGTGTTAAGCCGGTTCTACATTAGTTGCAAGCCGATCGCAAGTTTGTTGCGACATCCAATCTAACGCTTCATATTGACTGTCGCAACAAATTTGCGATCAACAAGTTTGCAACTAATGTAGAACGGCTTTATGCAAGAGTCTGTGCTCCCCGCTTTAGAGTCATCACAAAATTATATAAGCTGCATAACTATAGCACTGAACCAATAAGCATCCAACATAAAGACGCCATGTTAATTTACATAAGATGCTCATTGATCTAAGGCCTATCCTCCTGATCCTGGCTTGGGCCTATGGTTATGCAGTTTACGAAAATCTAGTTTGCGTTATATGTACTGTAGATTTTGATAGACAAACATGAAATATATCAAACATTATATATATGAAATGGAAGAAGCAAACCGGATTTTAAAGGTAAATTATATTTTTATATTGGATCATTTAAAAAGTATCCGCGGTACTTTGTCACTAGATATATGACCATCAACACACATGACAAAAAACCGCGGATATTTTTTAGATGATCCAATATTTTTATACCTAAGACGATATTCATAGTCCATTCTTATTTCAAAACTGTTAAGTAATGTCTTAAGTAATGTCTTAAGACGGGATCTAATACGGGCCTCTGACCGATATTCATAGTTGATTCTTATATTCAAGATTTTTATATTCTTATGTATAATATAATCTTAAGATGTCATGAACCAAGAGGGCCGCATTAGCGTTTTAAGACATTACTTAAAACAATCTTGAAATAAGAATCGACTATGAATAAGACCTTCTGATTGTTACGTGACTTAAGACTGTACTTGAGACGGTCTTGGACAAGACTCGGCAAAATTTGCACTTTTCGATCGATTTTCAACTTGTCTCTGCTTTCTGCTATTTTCCTCACCTCTCGCCCCGCGCTTAGTTCAAATGTTGCTCGACGTTTAGGAGCGTATGACGTTCGTAGACATGAGGTCCACTCACTTTGGGTGCTCACGCTTAAACTTCATTCTATTTTTTTTTCATTTATTACATAACTAAGATAGAAGCAACGCGTAAGATTAATCGCTTATACGTTGCTTCATTTTATTTTAGTTATGTGATGAACGAAAAAAAAAGATATAGAATCAAATTTACAGTGTGAGCATTCAAAGCGGATGGACCTCATATCTATGAGCGTCATATGTTTCTAAACATCAAGTGGCATTTGGACTGCGCGTGAGGTGAAAGTTGAGGGGAATAGCGGAAGCGAAATCGAGTTGAAAATCAGCCGAGAAGTGCAAATCTTGTCGAGCCGTAGTCTTGAATATAAGATCTGACTATGAATACTGACCCTAACCAATGATAATTTTTTTATTATTGTTAATTTGGAAGTTAAAAAAAATTTATTTATCTATTTTTTTTATGCAATGCAGTTAATAATACCAATTTAATTTTATGTTACAATTATGTAATAGCTGTAACATGTATATAGATTTAGCGTATGCAGAAACCGAATTTACCGATTATGGAGGCATTCCACTTAGACTGCTTTCACATGCAGCGTAACTTGAGTTAGCGTAACTTGCGTTAATCAATCAAATTGTATCAAATTATATCAATTATTACGCTTTATTCTGTTGAGACGATTTGATTGGCTAACACAAATTACGCTTACGCAAATTACGTTATATGTGAAAACAGCCTCAATTAACGTTCGTAACGCTTATGAGCATCATTCCATCCTTATCATTTTAAAATATTAAACAAGAATAAAATGATGCTCGCGAACGTTACAAACATTAGTGACCCTATGACAATTTTTTTAGAATCATTAAGGCCCGGTTTCACTAACTTCGATTAAGCTATCGGTGGATTAAATTCCATTATTGTCAACTACAAGACTTGAAAACATCCTTTTCTGGCGAGTACACATGCGTATAACTTTTCCGCGATTGAAGAAATTTGCGACTAATAAGGACCCGTACTGTTATTATCACATATCGTTTTCTACAGCTGCCAGATAATTAGGTTATGTTTTCAGTTTTGTAATTTGCCATACTGAAATTGAATCGACCGATTAACTTATTAATGCCCATTTCCATCAATGTAGATTAACTTTAATCTCGGTTCAACTTACTCTTCGTCTTTTTTTAATCTTTAAAACTAAAAAAAAGACAAAGAGTAATCAATGAACACATTAGGAGCTGTAAGCTTATTGGCTATCGCATCACATTTTGCCGCACGGTAAGCGTTTCCGCGTCCAGTATGCAGGAGCTAAGCTCGGATCAGACTACGCATTGAAGAATGAAATTAAAGATTAAAAATTGAAATTTCACCAATGAGGAAGTGACAAAGAAGTTTTGACTCCTTTTGTTCTGATTGATCAAACTTCAGTCTTTCAATCTTCAATCTCATTCTTCAATGCGTAATCTGATTCCGGACTAAGTTGAACCGAGATTAAAGTTAATCTACATTGATGGAAATAGCCATAAGCTAGCGGCACACGATGCTTGTTTTTCTGCTGGATTGCTAGCTGAATTAGAATTTTGCCACCGTATTGGCTACAGTGCTGTCAATGCCAGCTGCTAAAAAAAAAACCAAGATTCTAATCTAACAATTCAGCAGAAAAACAAACGTCGTGTGCCGCAGGATTTAATCAAAACTGATGAGATCGGGCCTTAACTCTTCTCGAATCAGCAGAATTAATTAATCAATAATATATATATATATATATACATATGTTATATCGATAACATAAATATTGGGTCATCTAAAAAGTATCTGCGGTACTTTATCACTAGATATATGACCATCAACACACATCTAGTGACAAAAAACCGCGGATACTTTTTAGATGTGTGTGACCCAATATATATATATTTTTTATATACTTACGAGCATAAATAAAGATGTGTATAAAGAATTCTTTTAAAAATATGCATTCAAATTTATTAACAACTTGGATTAGTTACTTTAGGCTACTTCAGTTTCAAAATCGGCTACTTTTGTGAGAATATGTGACTCAATTGATAAGTCAGATTGTCTAGACAAGCCCACGCTTGTCGTGTGATGTGATATAAGAAATAATGATCGAGACTTTTCTTATAACTGGTAACTAATAATCTTTATTACACGAGCACAAATTAATATGATCGTACAGGATAAATGCCTTAATCGATCTGTTGTTATAATTTTTCTTTTATTATTTTTACGCTGCTAGGCAACTCGCTATCTACAAAATCCTTAAGCTTTCTACACTCGTTGCACTAGTGAGGTATTAAGAATCCCCTACATACTGCCCCCCCCCCCCAGTGCGCACTATGCTTAATACTAAGTTAACATAATATTGCTTTAGTGATAGGTTATTTATAATGTCGGCACTTAGGTCTACCATATAAAACATATACAAAATATCATACAAAATATCTTATAAGTGTCTGTCTAAAGTTAATTACATTTTGTCGTTGGGAAGATTTATTAAAATTATATGGCGAAAGTTACCCTCTTCGGGCGCACATACGTTCTCAAAGTTGGTCGCTCGTTGCGAATTGATTGCTTGCCCTGCTTCTGGAATCGCACTACACAAGTCATCGCATATGCCATACGCTGGCTTCAAATTCTCGACTGATACACTGCGCTGTGCACCATTAACTTCAATGTCGAAAACTCGATCCGAAATGACGATTATAACCTTGTGAAACGATTTATAACCTTGTGAGAGCCGGTGTAGGGACACTCTAACGCTCTCTTGGTACCGCCCATCCGTAGAAAAACATGGGAACATGAATATAAATCTTTAAATACGAATGCGCGTTTCTTGTGCTTATGCTCTATCGAGATTGGCTTAACTTTGCGCATATGCTCGCGGAATTCCTCAATGAAAATTTGCGGACTAGGAGTGAAGTCGTCCGGCAGTACAAATTCTCCGGGGACGCGCAGCGTCGTTCCATAAACAAATTCCGCAGGCGATATCAAGGCGGACATGAGTACGCAAACCTAATAATACAGTCGAAAGTACTCGTGACCAACTTTCATTAGCATGACACATAATAGCAGCTTTTAGGCTTCTATGCCTAACCCACCACTCGATCATACCGTTCGAGACGGGGTGATACGGGGTGGTACGAATTCGTTGACAGCCGATCAGCTGAAGAAGTGCAGTAAAAAGTTACGCTTCGAACTGGCTACCTTGATCAGTAGTTATCGTTTTGGGTGCTCCAAAATTTGCTACCCAGTTGTAACGCGCGTGCCACTGTAATGGCTTCAATGGTATCTTTCAGAGGTATTACTACTGGCCAACGCGAAAATCTATCAATCATCGTCACACAATATCTGTACCCGTCCGACTCAGGCAAGGGACCTATTAGATCCATGTGAACATGCTCGAAACGCCCGTTGGATGCGACAAATTTTTCAGGATATAATTGAACATGTCGGGTTATTTTTGACTGCTGACAGTCAAGACAATTTTTGCACCACTTTGCGATGTCGCGATGCATGTTAAGCCACACATACCGTTGACGGATTACTCGATCAGTGACTTTAGGGCCCGGATGAGCCGCGTCATGGAACAAGTGAAGACGCGATCTCGTAAGGATACCGGTATATAGGGGCGGATTGCCTCGCCAGTCATTTCGCAATAAAGTGTAGTATGCGTCGGCCCCCATTGAATTCGCTTCATAGTAAGCGGAAATTCAGGAGATTCGCGGATGGACCGTAGCTCCTCGTCTTGTTCTTGTTGCTGTGCAAGCTCATTTAATTCGATCTCGGCAGGTAAACGGATGGCTTCGATGCAGGAAAGGGAATCCGCCACAATATTATCATTGTCCGATAGGTATTCGATACGGTACGCGTGGTGAACTGCGAGATGAACGAAAGTTGTCTCTGTTGCCGAGGTGATGCCTTTTCGGAACATTGCATGAATGCGTAGATGAGAGGCTTGTGATCGGTCACAATCTTGAAATTTCGCCCTTTGAGGAAATAATGAAAATATTTGATTGCCTCGGCAATCGCCGTAAGCTCCCGATCGTACGCGCTGTAGTTCTGTTGTGCCGAATTTAATTTGCGCGAAAAGAATGCAAGCGGTTTCCAAAAATCGTCTAAACGTTGTTCGAGGGCGGCCCCGATGGCGAAATCTGACGCGTCACAAACGAGGCGCGTCTCGGCTGCGTCGGAGGGGTGAGAGAGTATAGTCGCGTTAGCCAGACTCTCCTTGCATTTATTAAATGCTTCTTCAGCCACCGGTGTCCATATGATTGGCCGTTTGTCGTTTTTGCGTGAATCGCGAAGGTACTCATTTAATGGTGCCTGAACGATAGCTGCAGTAATTTATTATAAAAGTTGACAAGCTCAAGAAAACGACGCAATTCGACTATAGTGTTAAGCCTTGAAAACTCGCGAATAGTCTGAACCTTATCGAGTGTTGGTTTACACCCTTCGCTGTTAATCATAAAGCCGAGGAATTCTAATTCTTGCTTGCCGAACTCGCATTTATCTACATTGAGTCGTAAATAAAACTTTTTTAATCGCTGTAACACTATGCGTAAGTGAGCTTCGTGCTCTTCAAGAGACGTCGACACTATGAACACGAGGTCTGTTCAAAAACTATCCCGAATTTTGTGTTTTTTCAAAAATTATTTATTCATTCATTAATATCTATTTTGTCCCCTTCAAAGTAATCCCCATCAGATATTATATACCAGATATGTGCCAACGTTTTTTCCAATCCTCGAAGCACTTCAAAAAATCATTTTTTGTGATCTTGTTCAGCTCCTCCTTCGATGCCGTCTTTATCTCCTCAATCGTAGCGTAGCGTCGTCCTTTCATGGGCCTCTTCAGTTTCGGGAACAAGAAAAAGTCACAGGGGGCCAGATCTGGGGAATACGGTGGCTGCGGCATCATTAGTGTATTGTTTTTGGCCATTAATGCGATGCTGTTTTTGGTCGAAATTGAGCAATTTTGGTACGAATTTCGCGGCGACCCGTCTCATGCCCAAATCATTGGTAAAAATCGAATGGCATGAGCCAATCGATATGTTTAGGTCTTCAGCAACTTCTCTAACGGTGATTCGACGATTGGCCAATACTATTTTCTTCACTTCATCAATGTTTTCGTCGTTGGGTGACGTGCGCAGGCGTCCGGCACGCTCTTCGTCGTTCACATCTTCTCGACCCTCTGAGAACATTTTGTACCACCGATAAACGTTGCTTCGGTCCAAGATAGCTTCACTATATGCCATAGTCAACATTCGGAATGCGTCCGCGCACTTAATTTTGTTTTTCACACAAAATTTGATACAGATTATTTGATCCATTTTTTGGAATAGGCAAAAATCGAAGACAAGCCAAAACACGTGCAAGCAAAGCAGCTGTCAAAAATTAATTGAACATTCAAAATGGCCGAACTTGTCGGCATAAATGAGACATAAGTACCAACATAACGCCACAAAAAAATCGAAAATCGAATATACGTAACCCGCGGAAATTCAAAATTCGCGATACTTTTTGAACAGACCTCGTATGTCGTCGATGAATGCAAACACAAAGGTCGCTTAGAGCGCGGAAGATTTGACATTGAAATGTTTGACTTGCGTTTCTAAGACCGTATGTCATGAATTTATATTCGAATAGCCCGAAGGGCGTAACGACAGCCGTTTTCGGAATATCTTCCGGCGCCACTGGAATTTGGTTGTATGCCTGATACAGATCTAGCTTAGAGAAAATGACTTTACCACGCAGGTGGAGCAATTGTGCAAATGCGGTACGGGAAATTTATTCAGCACGGTAATTGCGTTAAGACGACGGTAATCGCCGCAGATCCTCCATGATCCGTCTTTTTTCGGTACTATGTGAATGGGACTTGCCCATGGACTATTGGACGGACGGTAAATACCGGCTTTAACTAGCCGTTGAAATTCAGCCTTTACCGCTTTTAATTTTACCGGACTTAATCGCCTGGGGCGCTCGACTACCGGCGGGCCCGTGGTAATAATATGATGACGAACATCGTTACTGCAATTCGGAGTTGCCTATTCTAAACCGGTGACC
Source organism: Acromyrmex echinatior (assembly GCF_000204515.1). The sequence continues at coordinate 98,749 of NW_011627192.1, forward strand.
TCCGAAAATTCAGATAAGACTCGCGAATTTCGTACTGGGTTTGACCGGGCTAATAGCAACCGATTTGAAAATGCCCGACACGTACACATTATTTTGTGAATCGATGAGTCTATGACCTTTAAGGTCCAGAAGGAGTCCGTAATGTGCAATCAAGTCGGCCCCAATAATCGGGTACGGAATTGATGCTACGCAGAAATTCTATGTGATCGGGCGTATTCCTAAATTTAGCCTTAGGAACGACTCCCCATACGTGTCTATACGTGTATTGTTTGCCGCGTAAAGTTTGAAATTGGTCGGAGTTTTGTTCTTCGCGTATGTGCTGGGAAGCAGCGAAATTTCCACCCCCGTATCTACAAGGAATAGCTCTCCGGTAACTTGATCGCGGATGTGAAGACGGACAGAAGAATCGACGCCTGCCATACCTGTCTCCTCGGTAGCAGACGATTCTATCCCCCCGTATTGTTCATATCGGGCTCCGCGATGAGATCTCTGCAGCACGCGATGGCTTCTGCGTCCAGAGACATAATCACGTGATGCACCTTAATCTTTTGCTCTGTGATTCGAGCGGCCTCGAACGTGGCCTCGACTTGAATGAACCATATCACTGGATCTTTAATTAAGAACGGCGGAATTTTCGGAACAATCCACGCGCGCGACATTGCCGACCACATTGCCCTGCATCTGCCGAAGCATCGCTTGCAGCTGCATCACTTGCTCCTGCAATTCCTCGTTGGTGGGAGGAGCCATGACTATACGTGACGAAGTTCGCGAACAATCAGTACTTCCTAACGGCCTTAAATATTAACCGCTTACGCGCGCGCTATAAAAATTTCGATCGCTCAATGCTAATCTGTCAATAATGGTGAAATTGTTAATTGACGTTCGTGCAATTGACCTCGTGAAGAAAAGCGCGGAGGATCTATTTTCTTGTTTTGCCGGATTACGCGCGCTTAAAAACTAACGCACTGCATACACAACTTGCCCGACTACAATGGTGGCGAAGTCGTCCTTCACAGGTCACAATAGCGGCGACGTCGTCCTTCATAGGTCACAATGGTGGCGACGGCGATGGCGTCCTGAACGCTGGCTCCTGGGCTGGTCCGTGCGGTTTCCACGTCGGCGGGACGCTGTGCGCCTGTCATTGGATATGTCCCTGCGATGCTTCCGACGACAAGAATTTTCCGCCAGCCCCAGCTTCAGCGATGGGGCCTTGCGACAGATCACGATATCGGTGATGGGCCTCCTGCTGCTCATTACGTCAGCGATGGGCCCGCTGCTGTTTACGACGTCGGCGATGGGCCTCTTTGTCGGCTACGACGTCGGCGACGAGCTTCCTTGTCGGCTATGACGTCGGCAATGTGCACTTCTGCTCAGTTCGAAACCAAATTCGTTTCGATGTTGCTCGAACGACAGTTACCGGTCAATCGCTTCTTCCTCTCGATCACATCGGCCTTTCGATCTCGTCGGCCTTTCGTATCACGACGGCCTTTCGTATCACAACGGCCTTTCGAATCACGTCGGAGTCACCAATGTGAGAATATGTGACTCAATTGATAAGTCAGATTTTCTAGACAAGCCCACGTTTGTCGTGTGATGTGATATAAAAAATAATGATCGAGACTTTTCTTATAATTGATAACTAATAATCTTTATTACACGAGCACAAATTAATATGACTGTACAGGATGAACACCTTAATCGATCTATTGTTATAATTTTTCTTTTATTGGGTCATCTAAAAAGTATCCGCGGTACTTTGTCACTAGATATATGACCATCAACACACATCTAGTGACAAAAAACTGCGGATACTTTTTAGATGACTCAATATTATTTTTACGCTGCTAGGCAACTCGCTACCTATAAAATCCTTAAGCTTTCTACATTCGCTGCGCTAGTGAGGTATTGTATTAAGAATCCCCTACACTTTGGGCTACTTGAGCGCCACCATTCGGCTATTTCTAACAAAAAATATCTGGCAACACTGAGCGAACGAGCGAATATTCTTCTAATCCATATCAATCCTTACTATCCGACTAAGACGTCGACCGGTTGTTTCTACGTCCTTACGCTAATTGGTAGCTGTTCGTAGCTTGGCTGCTGGAAAATGGCACTCTTATCTTTACGTTTAGCCTCATCCTTGGTCAAGCATTTACCGAATACTCAGGTAAATAGAAGGAATCTCGTTAAACACATTCACGACCATCGAATGTTGCACTCTTGATAAAACGTGTCGACATTTTCCACTTTATCAAAGCTATGCTCCGATTTATCACATTTGCTTCTGCTCATGTAAACTGTAGATAAAAAATAAAGCAAGCATTCTGATTCATGAACCAAATAATTGTATGGTGCTAGTGATAATGATATACAGTGTATTATGTAAAGTGTGTTAGAACAGCAAGTTATGTAATAAGAGTTTCGAAACATTTGATTACTATTATACGTATATATAATATATGTAATATATACTTATTTGTACTTTAGATTAATTGGCCTGCAACTGCTATTGCTTCCCATAAATATCATGTCTCATGTAGTCGCCGTTCAGCAGAAATTTCTGCTATCTTGGAAGAACGTATCCTTGGATCAGCACCAAAGGTAATTCTTAGAAATAAATTGAATATTATATATTTAAATCATTCAGTACATGATACATTTTTAAACATTTCATTTTTATTAATTTTAAATATACATGTATACTTTTATAATTTAAAGATATTAGTTTTGAAAATATCTGAAGGAGAATGTACATTTTAGGCTAATCTTGAAGAGACTGGTAGGGTGCTTAGTATTGGAGATGGTATCGCACGTGTGTATGGGTTGAAAAACATTCAAGCCGATGAGATGGTAGAATTCAGCTCAGGTTTAAAGGGTATGGCATTGAATTTGGAACCTGACAACGTGGGTGTTGTTGTATTTGGTAATGACAGACACATTAAGGAAGGCGATATTGTCAAACGTACTGGTGCTATTGTCGATGTTCCTGTTGGCGAACAATTATTAGGTCGTGTCGTTGATGCCTTGGGTAATCCTATCGATGGCAAGGGACCTTTAAATAACAAATTAAGATTCCGTATTGGAACAAAAGCCCCAGGCATTATTCCTAGGTAATTTATAAATTGCCTAATGGTAATTTATATATTTTTATAATTGTTTATAACAATTATAACTAATTGTAATTTTTTAGTAATTATTTAATCTTTCCAAGAAAATCAATTGATATTTTTTTTTTAATAAGATAAAATTAGAAGCTATTATTTAATATATACATAACATTGTATGTACTTTTTTTTTATAACAGAGTATCAGTCAGAGAACCTATGCAAACTGGAATTAAAGCTGTAGATTCTTTAGTGCCTATTGGTCGTGGTCAACGTGAATTGATCATTGGAGACAGGCAAACTGGAAAAACTGCTCTTGCCATTGATAGCATTATCAATCAAAAACGTTTCAATGATGGTGGAGAAGAGAAAAAAAAATTATACTGCATTTATGTTGCTATTGGCCAAAAGAGATCTACTGTTGCGCAAATTGTAAAACGTTTAACAGACAGTGCTGCTATCAATTATACTGTTATTGTATCTGCTACTGCCTCTGATGCAGCTCCTCTTCAGTACTTGGCTCCATATTCTGGATGTGCTATGGGAGAATTCTTTAGGTGGATATATTATTATTCAAAAATTTCTATTCTCTAAATAATACACCCACTTAGTACTCTATTTAAGGCTCCTGAGTAGTCAGCATGCAATTCAAAATCAGTCGGCAGCTTGGCGAAATGTGACGAAATCAATAGTCACACAACACAAGCCCATGTATATGTGCTCTCGGCGCGCCAAAAGCGAGCACATGTACATGGGCTCGTGCTACAGCGCCTCGCCACGATAAATGGCTGAATTTATGGGAGTGGAAAAGTGACGTTTTGACAACGAAATTTGTGCTGTATGCCATTTCGTTATTATCTATTTAATTGTGAAAATGTGACGTGTCTCGTACTTGTGAAAGTCCTAAAAATGAGCAGAAAATATTGTTATCCTGGAATTTGATATGTAAAAGCGTATATTTCATTCATTTCAACAGCTGTTCAAACTATGTGTTTCCGAAATTAGACTCACTTTACCTGCCTTTTACGATCATTTACTGATTATTAAAGGAAAAAAGGACAATTTCTATCCATTTTTACAAGTATTTTAAAGCAATCTCATTATTTAGATTTATCCAAATTATCTTTATTTATGCTACAAATGACTTGTAGCATAAATTTACATGTCATTCAAAAATTCCTCGCTTCGACGTCATGATTTCAATATGATCGCCGCGATTACTCAGGAGCCTTAACTATTCGTATTATATTATCTGTTAGATTTTGAAGTACACATCTTAATTAAAATTAGAGAGTATGTTATTAGTAGATATATATATATATATTAGGTGTTGGAATTAATTCGTAGCGTGTTACAAGTGATGGGAAGTACTTTCATTAATGTATTTTTTAATGCTCATGTGAAATAAATAACATTCTTTCATTAAAAAACGCTACGAATTAATTCCAACACCTAATATATATATCAAATTTATTACTACAAACTAATAGGATTTATTGTTTTACAGAGATAATGGAAAACATGCCTTAATCATTTACGATGATTTGTCTAAGCAAGCTGTTGCCTATCGGCAAATGTCTTTGCTGCTTAGAAGACCACCAGGTCGTGAGGCCTATCCTGGTGATGTATTTTATCTTCATTCTCGTTTGCTTGAAAGAGCTGCCAAAATGAATGAAAATTTAGGTGGTGGATCATTGACTGCTTTACCTGTTATCGAAACACAAGCCGGTGATGTGTCTGCTTATATTCCCACCAATGTCATTTCTATTACCGATGGTCAAATCTTTTTGGAAACCGAATTGTTTTACAAGGGTATCCGACCTGCTATCAACGTCGGTTTATCTGTATCACGTGTTGGATCTGCTGCTCAAACTAAGGCCATGAAACAGGTATTGTCAATTCTTTGATTTATGTAATTAACCACAAAAGAATTATATATAATATTAATGTAGAATACAAATATCTATAATAATATTTTTAAGCCTTCCACGGATGCTTTCTATAAAGATTATGCATTTCGCATAATTTTTCTCCGTATCCAGATCCATTCTTGGAATGCTAATATTTTGTGAACCTTGCAATCCACTTCATCAGGTAGTTCTAAGCTTCTGACCTAATACAAGCTTAATATCAGGTTGCGCCTCGCCTTAATGAAGTGGACTTCAAGATTCGCAAAATGCATAATCTTTAATATCTATAATACTTGATTACATAGGTTGCCGGTTCTATGAAATTAGAATTGGCTCAATATCGTGAAGTAGCAGCTTTTGCTCAGTTCGGTTCGGATTTGGATCCTGCAACTCAGCAATTGTTGAACCGCGGCGTGCGATTAACGGAACTTCTCAAACAGGGACAATATGGTAAAATAATCACATTTTAAATTTGACAATGATCATGATATGAATCAATTTACATTTGACATGATTATATTTTCAGTACCTATGGCTATTGAGGAACAAGTAGCAATCATATATTGTGGCGTACGTGGTTATCTTGACAAAATGGACCCAACAAAGATCACTAGCTTTGAAAAAGAATTTCTTGCACACATCAGGTATATATAAAATATAATTTATATAATATGTTTAAAAATTATGCGTTTCGCGGATTTCCTCCGTGTCCAGATCCATTCTTGGAATGCCAACATTTCGTGAACCTTGCAATCCACTTCATCAGGCTGAAGTGGTTGGCATTCCAAGAATGGATCTGAACACGGAGGAAACCTGTGAAACGCATAATCTTTATATAGAAAGCACCCGTGGAAGTCTCAAGAATAATATAAATATGTTTATATAATATTTTTCTTAATGCATACAAACTTTATATATTATTCTTCTTCAGATCTACTCAACAAGATCTTCTTGCTACCATCGCGAAAGAAAATGTAATTAGTGAAGCATCAGATGCAAAACTGAAGAAAGTAGTCACAGATTTCCTTTTATCCTTCTCAGAATAGAGCGTGATCATCCAATGTCATTTAAATGCGAGTCAACATAGATAATTGAAGAATATACATAAAATGTTAATGTTCTTAAAAATTTTTTTGCTGCTGATGAGCGTTAATGTACCAATATTATACATCGCTTTATAAGTGTCAATAATTATGTACAATATCTGTACATTAAAAATATTAGCAATTCTACATAAGACCTGTAAACTCGATAGCTATCTACAGTATATTGATATGAAAAAAAACGGCTCTTTAATAAAAATTAAAACCTGTAATGTTTTAGATATACATTCTTTTTTGTATAAATATATCAATATATACTACTCACAAAAATTAGAGAAACACTTAATTTTTTATAAAAAATAGACAAAATTTAGATAGCTATAACTTTGTCAAAAATGAACGAAATTTGAATTAAAAAAAAGTTTTAAAGCTTGAAATCTATTTTTGGAAAGTTACCATTTTTTTTATTTCCTGTTTAGTAATTTTTACACATAGAAAACTACGAGCTCAACTAAATAAGAAATCTTTAGCTCACTTTGTGAGCTTGTTATATGTGTATAAAAAAATCTGCGAAAATTTTTGACTTTCTTAAAAGCTTGAAGTTTTTCCTACAAAATTTTTGAAAACATTTCTATAATTTTTCGTTACTGAAATATCATGGATTGAGTAATAAATAGAGCACTTTGACTTTAATTGCTCATAACTCCGTTAAAAATCATCTTATCGCAACTTTAAAAAAAAAATTTTTGAAGCTAGAATTTTGCTTTAATGGTATGATTGCCAAATTTTTTAAGAAACACGTTTTAAGAAACATGATAAAAAATGATTAAAGGTATCGTAAAAATTAATAACTTCCTTTTTTATTTTTACTCAGGAAAAAATGTGTGGATCAACAACAAATGTTTATTTTTCATGATTTTTTGTGCATTTAAGTATTCATTTATTAAAAATTTGCCGAATAGCTATAGAAGTCTCTTTCGTGGTAGCTATTATGGTTTTAATATGAAACGTACAAAAAATTGGAAAATTGCTTAATTTCAGTGTAAAGAAAATGAACAATAAAGTTTAATTAATGTTGAAAAATCAATTTCCAGTGCATCGATACTACGCTGATGTTTATCAAGTGTCAGTACGAATAAGTTTCGTCTATTATTTCCTTCACTGAAATTTGAAAAAATACCGCCGGCGTTAGCGTTACCCAAAGTATACCACGATCGCATGGTCGATTTACGCTTCGTTTTATGTGCGTGTGTGCGTGCTTGAAATGCATACATAAAAAAGATTAAAACTCAGAATGTGTTCCAATACTGCCAGTATCGAAAATCTAGAGTACACGTAATTTGTACTATAGGTTTTCAGTACCAGCAGTATATCGGAACATATCCTGAAAAGGTAAGTTTAATAACACGTGTTTCTTCATCTATTCAAGATGACTGCACGCAATCGTTTTCGCATATTAATACAACGGCGTATAGCTGTTTAAGGAATTCGCTGCCAGATTCATATAAAAGAGACTCTGACAAGCGAAACTAAATCAGCAATGTTGGGATAGTTTTCGCGTACTCTACATATCTCAAATACGCTCGATTGGATTCAAATCAGGACTCAACGGCGGATGCAATATTATGCTTCCATGATATTTCTTAAGCCGATTCTACATTAGTTGCAAGCTAATCGCAAGTTTGTTGTGACAGCCAATCTGAAGCTTGCATTTTGAAATCAACTTCATATTGGCTGTCGCAACAAACTTGCGATTGGCTTGCAACTAATGTAGAATCGACCTTAGGAATTCCCGAATGTAATGAGCAGGTCGCACGCACGCCCGCCCGCCCGCACGCCCGCACGCCGGCACGCCCGCACGCACGCACGCAAACGAAGCGTAAATCTGACCGTGCGACCCTATCATACGCTTTGGATAACGCTAACGTCGGCAATATTTTTTCAAATTTCAATAAAGAAAATAATAGATACACTTATTCGTGACTTATACTTATACTGACATTTGATAAACATCAGCGTAGTGTCGATGCACTGAAATTTGATTTTTCAACATTAATTAAACTTTATTGTTCATTTTCTTTACACTGAAATTAAGCAATTTTCCACTTTTTTGTACGCACGAGACAAGCCTACAAAGTGAGCTAAAGATTTCTTATTTAAGGAAGAAATTCACAAGGAAGGTCATCCTCTAAGATTGATAGTTTAGCTGCATTAACAGTGCTTTTTATCCACTGGCGAGCTTCTTAAAAGAAATTGTAGATAAAAGTAATAAAAAGAATTTTAGTTATGTAAAAAACAGTTTTGATATTGTAAATAAACTCAATGGAAAGGTAATCGATAAAAATTTTAGTATTATATCATTCGACGTGGTCTCCATGTACACGAACATTCCGACCGATTTAGTATTAAAAAGCATTGAACGTAGATAGAATTTGATTGAAAATTAGACTTCGATTCCTGTACATAAGTTTATTAAAGCAATTATGATTACTACATTTTTTAAATTCGACGAAAAAATATTTAGACAGATTTTTGGCATGCCAATGAGCTCTCCTTTGTCCCCTATATTAGCGAACATAGTTCTACAAGATTTAGAACAAGAAATTATTACTGCTAATAATATTATCTCATCTTTTTATTTCCGTTATGTGGATGACATTGTGTTAGCGGTGCATAAAGACAAGGTTGAGGAAGTTCCGGAATTGTTTAACTCATATCATGAAAGACTTAGATTCACTGTTGACTTTGGCGATGAAAACGGCATAAATTTTTCAGACGTAAAATTAATGAGACAAGAAAGAAGAATCATCTTCGATATTTACAAAAAACCTACTAATTCTGGGAAATATTTAAATTATTTTTCGAATCATCCGTTAGTACATAAAAGGGACGTAATCATCTGGCAATTAGATAGAATTTTACTTTTATCCCATCCAAAATTTCATGAAAAAAACATCTCTGATTTAATTCACTCTTTTAATAAATGGTCTTCTTAAATTATCCTCTTAAATTCATATTTTCAACAATAAAAAATAGAATAAAAATCTTGGAAAGTAGAACTAATTTAGATTAAAATCGTGAGGACAATAATAACGAATATGACTCTAATTCTAATTCAAAGAAAAAGATACCATATTTAAACAAAGTATCTGAAAATTTAAAAAGCTTTCACATATACATGGCTTTAATATAGCTTATAAAGCCATGAATAAAATGAATACATTTATAAAAACTAGAAAAGATCCTTTACTTAAGGATGACTATCGTAGAGTAGTCTACAAAATAAATTGTTTAAATTGTGAATCTTCTTATGTTGGCCAAACAAAAAGGAAATTAAAAACTCGTATAAAAGAACACAAGGCTAACATAAGAAAATCCACTTCCGAGATGTCAGTGGTTTCACGTCACCAGTTGAATGAGATGCATGAATTGGATTGGGATAACATAAGAATTTTAGACACAGAACAATCATTAATGAAAAGAAGAATTTCTGAAATGATATATATAAAAGGCCAAATAAGTGATATCAATAAGCAAAGTGACACTGAAGGTTTGCCTGATGTTTATCTGCCTCTTCTTAAGAAAGATCTCTCTCACACTTAATAAATAATTCTAGAACTTTCTAAACTTTTGACTCATATATATAAATAGTGGTAAAATATATGATATGACAAATAACAACACACAATGTCACGACAAATTTCCATCTGTACAAAGGATGATATTTGAGATTCATTATATTTTTTTGCTGTAAAACAGATAACAATTCTATTCTTACATATTTCGATTAGAAGATATTAATGATACGCAAATTTATTAAATTAGAATCTGAAAATTCTCGTGATATGACAATTGACGGTGTAACATTATTATAAGCATCTTCACATATGAAAGAACACGTTTATATAATTACATCATATGACTGTTGAATTTAATGTCAGCTATAACTCTGTTTTAAGAATATTGTGAATTTACTGAGGATGACCAGATTGTGGCCGAAACGTCTAATGTTTTAATTAATGTAATGATAATTAAATATCACAAACTATAACTGCGGTGGTTTTTTTATGCTCTTCTTTTCATACATTTCTTATTTAGTTGAGTTCGTAGTTTTCTATGTGTAAAAATTACTAAACTCACAGGAAATAAAAAAAATAGCAATTTTCTAAAAATAAATTTCAAGCTTTAAAACTCTTTTTTTAAATTCAAATTTCGTTCATTTTTGACGAAGTTACAGCTGCCTAAATTTTGTCTATTTTTTATAAAAAATTAAGTGTTTCTCTAATTTTTGTGGGTAAAAAATTAAGTGTTTCTCTAATTTTTGTAAGTAGTGTATAATAAATAATATAAACTTTAGACAATTTATAAATAAGATAATTAAAGATTATGCGTTTCGCAGATTTCCTCCGTGTTCAGATCTATTCTTGGAATGTCAACGTTTCGTGAATCTTCTAGTACTTCATCAGGACGAGAAGCAGCCTGATACTGAGCTATTCCTCCTGGTCCTTTTTTATATTACGCTACTTGTTGGAGTAGTAAGAAGAAAAAAAGAAGAATTGTGGGGGGGAAGGTGGAGGAATTGGTCAGTCTTCAATAACCGGGAGAATGGTTTTCCATATTTTATTTATTTAGCCATTATCTCTATTTAGATTGTTAGTGTTTTTGTATCTCTATGGTTTCTCTATACTTTCTTGGAAAGTATGGTGTAATGTTGGCTATTGTGGTTGTTTTGTCAAACAGGTTCACGAAAGTTCTTGGCATTCCAAGAATGGATCTGGACACGGGGGAAACCCGCGAAACGCATAATCTTTATATAGAAAGCACCCGTGGAAGTCTCAAGAATATTATCAAAAATCAGATAATTATTAATATAAACAGTTTTCAAAATATTTTGTTAATTTGCTTTTAATTTTCCTAAAATACATTTTTTTATATTTTGCATACAATTAAATTAATTAAAATTAACGTTAATTCTAATTCCTTATACATGTTTAATTCATAGATAATTATATATATATATATATATATATATCTATATATATACCATATATATATATACATATATAAAATATATATATATATATATTTAAACAGATTCTAACACACCTACACACACAACACACACACACACGCACGCACGCACGCATGCACGCACACCATTCTTTTTTAATTCCCATAAGTCTTATAAAATTCAAGATTTATATTATACATTTTATAAATTCTCTTTTAACCTCTCAATCGTAAGTACCTTTTCTTGTTTACTAATTATAAGATTAGTTAAAGTTGTTTGTATATTGCACAATTATAAAAATTTATGACAAACTTTTTCCCTAACATCTACTCTTCTATAAAATTCTATATTATAGTTTTCTATATAAATCCATAATCAATTTAACTGAGAAATCTTATTGACATTTTCTGCTCAACATCTGTACGCTCTAATGCCTTACAAAATTCTTCAAATGATATCATACCATCACCGTTTTCATCAGCCTCAACTATGGTCCGTTCCGCAATGCTGGTTAGCTGTTCTTCACTGAAATAAATATGTTTATTGAATTGTCAAATTTATATTAAATATTTTATTCGATTATAGAAATACATATATAGAATATCATATATAGAATTATTGCGATAATTATAAAAAAATTAATTTTTACCTAATATTTGCACCAACCATCATATGTAAAATAGCAAGTAGTTCATCTTTTGATATCAGATCGTCGTTATCCAAATCATACATTTTAAATGCAACTAAAAAAAATATTTAATAATAAATCCTTAATGAATATTTAGATTATAAGACATCATTATCTATCATTTTATATTCGGCAATATTTACATTTTAACTTTTGCTGTCTAGAATTCAATCGATTGGGACTGTTCTTTTTGATAGGCCTAAAATGAGCCAGGACTTGCATAAACTGTAGGAAATTCACCCTGTCGTTTCCACTTTCTTCAAAGAAAGCGTTTACTATCCTTTCACCAAGAGGATTTATCGCCAATTCTGGGATTCTGAGAAAATCTTCTCGACTAAGTGTTCCACAATCTCCGCGATCCAGACTTGTAAAGCGGCTGTACAAACGTTCGATTTGATTTGGTGTAACTATAATAGAGAATGCCAGTATTAATATCACACACTAATATTTGTCTTATTAAAAGTTATTTAAATAAATTTCGAAACTATCGAAATAAATTAATTAATTCGTATGGAATGAATAAACAAATGGATACTTGCAACCAGTAGCATTTTGTATCTGCGCTATTTCATCCTCGCGTAAAAGAAGACTTGACCTGTTACCCATTTTTGGTGAGAACTGAAATTCAAGTTTATCAGATGAAGTATCAAATATATACTTAACAGAATAATTTATACATAAAATAAAAAATGCAGGCGTGGCAAACTGAAACGCATCGATCAATCATATGACTGCCAACATGATCATGACTGCCAATTAATGCTGGCTAAACATCGATAATCTATCGATAGTTTTTTACTCAAAAACTATTGATAGCTTTAAAAATATCGATAGTTTGAAAATAATAGTTTTACCTGATTCTACTTCAATCAATTTTAATCGATTAATTCTATCAGCAGTATTCATCGACATATAGAATGGACACTGATGGTAGTGGTGGGAATAGAAACCAAGTAGAGTGAGGCGCGTTCACACCTTGATGGAAAAGCAGAACGCGGAAAAGCCAATCAAAACTCGCGCTAGTAGTCGACATTTCGACTTTTTGTACTACTTATGGCCCTGCAACTGGACGCAGAAACGCTTGCCGCGCGGCAAAATGAGACGCGATAACCAGTAAACACATTAGGAGCTATAAGTTTATTGGCTACCGCATCGCATTTTACCGCGCGGCAAGCGCTTCCACGTTCAGTGTGCAGAAGCCATTAGGCTGTGGTCAAAGTCTCGCTATAAATGCTTTGAAGCACCAGAAAGAATTTTACAAACTGACCAATTAAAAAATGCTTTAAAGCGTTTGCAGCATCGCGTATCCTTAGTACCAGTGCGATGTTACGTCTCGGGAGAAGACGCTGAGCTAGGGTGAGGTAGCACTGACAAGCGACATGCCCCGCCAATTTCAAATTAGGATTACAATTGTTTCAATTAGAGACGACGAAAATGAGTTCGTAGGCCTCATAGCGGAAACTTACAAAGACTTTTCTTGATAATAATTGAAGCTTTGATAATTTACTTAATGTTGACTCGATATTAACGTAATATAAAACATGAAGGTTAAAGTGAAACATGAAGATTAAAATAATGTTAGATTGGTAGACGAAATGACCACATACTTTTAATTTATCGAAATGATAGATGAAACTGATCAAGAAAATGATTAAAGAGAAAGGAGGGTATCGCTCTCGATACAATTTATTAAAGTAAATTAAAATAGCTGTAAGGTGAAATAATTATATTAAATAAATCCAATAATAATGACGGAACTTAAAATGACAGTATGTGTGGAAATATGTATAAATTACGTATATTTATTTAATAGTTATTGTGAGCTGTGATAATTGAGCATTATAGAAAGATTCAGCTGATACATTAAATGAATACAATAAAATAATTCATCTCCATTTACAATCTGATATATTTGGAATAATAAATATAATGCAGTAATGTGTAGATAGTAAGATAATTTAAGAAAATTCTGAAATATTTGAATTCTTTAAAACTATTATCTATCTAATCTATTGTTGTTTAATATTCAAATATCGGATAAAAGAAAGAATGGTAGATTATTAAAAATAATAAAATGCATATATAAATATATATATATATATATATATATATATACTGGGTGTCTCATCGCTAATTAATATATTCACAATATAATTCAGATTCTCACCTCATCAGTGTTACTGATATAATATTAAACTGCAGATTTAATATTTATAATAATTAAATCGTAGGTATGACTGCTCAATTTAGTAATAAAAATTAATTTATAACACAA
>NW_011627192.1:129553-170465 GCF_000204515.1 Acromyrmex echinatior
CGACGCTCTACAATAGGATTTTGCTTCATATCGACCTAGTTTCCACCGAGGGTTTAAACCGGATCAGAATGTAAGAACCAACCAACTACAGTCGAGTATTTCCCTGTTACAGTCGAACGACTGTAGTTGGTTAATTCTTACATTTTGATCCGATTTAAATCCTCGGTGGAAACTAGGCTCGATATGAAATAAAATTCTGCTTTCTGATTAGTTGCAAAACGTCGTACGATGCATGTTGGATCCAATGTGAATTCAGCATATCTCGTCGTTATTATTGTATTGGGTCATCTAAAAAGTATCCGCGGCTTTTAGATAACCCATATAAACCACGTTTAAATGCACCAATGAGCGGTCGTGCTTCTGGATGCCCTATTGGGCTTCTGGACCCCCTTGGGATCGATTGTGGATTTTGATAGAAGATGAAAATTACTAATTAAATATGACCAATTAAATTATGAATATACTCTAGTGAATTTGTTCACTTTTGTAATTTTCATCTCATTTGAAGATACACAATTGACCCCTTTTGTCTTAAATATAGTCTTAAGTTGTCATGAATCAATCAGAGGACCGCATTAACGACTTAAGACGGTCTTAAAATAAGAACCGACTAATAAATATTAGCCTATATTCCTTATATTAGCTGCGTTCGGAAACGTCGCATTGGAAGCATCCGAGCGACGTTTCCGAATGATTTCCGAACGCAGTCATTATAAGACTTTCTTTTGCGATACGAAAAAGATAATAAATACCTATATAAGATTTTTATTCTGATTCAAGATAGAAATTAAAGGAAGAAAGTAAATATAAAATAAATGCAAACGAACAGTGCAACGAATACACGAAAAAGGAATGACAGATATGTTGCGAATCGTAAGGATTCTAAGAAACGTAAACAATTTGTGTTGGAACCTGGTATGACAGGATTTCTATGCACGTGCAACTTTCACGAGAGAGGCTGCATTACTGAGGCCTATAGATTGCTCAATTTGTTTGCAGATGAGAAATCGGAAATACATAAGGTACTTAGTTATGTAGAGCAAAGTATATTGAACATTTATAAGTATTTGCTGTTAATTATTATGAATATATTTTTATTTTTTTATTTTAAGGAATCTGAAACGTCAACAAACGCACTCCATAAAAAGGAAACTGATAAATCTGTAGATGATAATGATGATGACATATCAGTTGCTTTAGAGAAAGAAATCAATGAACTCAGAACTGAACGTGAGATGTCATTGTATTCTCGAAAATTTCAAGTATATATATTTGTCATATTGACTAACATTAATGAAGTTATTTTCTTTGAGATAACATTTACAATTATCAGTATCATTGTTTTCCATATAGGTAGTAGATACAGGTGTTAAAAATATGATTTTTATAACAAGTACTTTACCAAATCCATTAGAATTGGTTACCAAAATTGTTTCTAAATTAGATACAACCAAAGAACAATGTACTAGATACTTATTAAGATTACTTCCAATTGAAGTTGTTTGTAAAGCATATATGGATAACATAAAGACAAAAGCAAATGAATTGTTTGAAAAGTATTTTGCTCAAGAGCCTAAAACATTCAGCATTGTGTTTAAGTAAGTTAACTGGTTATATTTTGTATTTATCAATCCTGGTAAATATAATATTTTATTTATAAAGTTAATAACATTTTAGTCGTCGCAGCAATAACAGCATTAAAAGAGACGAAATCATTGAAGATTTGGCAGAAATAATATTGAAAAAAAATCCAGGTAATAAAGCAGATTTGAAAAACCCAGACATAGCTGTGATTGTTGAAGTAATACGTGGGGTTTGTTTATTCTCTGTCGCTCCTCACTATTACAAATTCAAGAAATATAATCTTCTCGAAATATGCAACAATACAAAAAATAAGGTAATACTTTTTATAATAGTTGCACTTCATGTATATACATAAAGATTTACTTTATATATAAAAATTATTGTTTATTGTTATCTTGTATATTATTGATATAATAGATTTATATTTTCAAAATAATATATAAATTACAAAATTTTTTTTAGATAATCTCTAAGGAAGAAAATACCAATATAATTATGTCAAGTACAGAAAAACGAGTAAAATGTATTGATAATAATAAACATTTAGATGTACAATTCAAAAAAAGAGAAGAAATCAACTAAGCTCACTGTTTCAGACAAATTTGTAAATGTACATAATTATACTATTTTATATTTTGTAAAGATATATAGACGATATATAAATGTCGCATACATATGATGTGAAATAATTTTTATATATTTTTATTAATATACTTTTCTTAAAATTGTTAATAATTCTTTTAATTTAAATTAATAATTTTATAAAATATCTCTTACTATATATAAAAACTTATCATTTGAATTATACACAATAATTATTTTCTTTCCACCAACTCATTCATCTCATTATTCTGTTTATAAAAGTATTAAGGTATGATTATCAAAAAGTTACGTATACAAAAAAGTTAAGTATATAAATTAGTTTACGAATTATTTAATATTTTATGTCAATATGTGTTAGAATAAAGCATAAAATATCTCGTACACTATTGGTTTTTCGATACCTTAATACTTTTATATGCAGAATAATTACAGGAATCATGTTATGTACAAAAATTCACATAATTCCATTTAAAAAAACAAAAAGACTTTCAAATCTCTTAAGCGCCTCTACTTGGGAAAAAATACTTATCGAAAGTTCTAGAATTACATCTCGGAGTTCTACAATATTAAGACCCATTTGATATTGCTGAATTTTATATCCTGTAGTACTCAATTTTTTTCAATTTTTTTGGACGATCTAACGTTAATCAGCAGTAAAAGGAATATGAAATATGTATACATCCATTTTATATCACTGTATTAACCTATTGTAAATTTGAGAAAAAATTCATGGTATAATAGACTTCATACGATTATTATATGATTTCTGGAATCGATTAACATCAAGTTCCGATGTGAAGCTGCTTGAATCCAGATTGTATCTTGCCATTATTTTTCAACATGCGAATACAACATGTACTTTTTATATTTTAATTTTTGAATATCTTATGTAGTTACCGGTAACATTTTTAAATTTATTTTTTAACATTGAAAATGATCCGATAGGGCTCGAAACGTATGTACGAATTTTAAGATTGTTTATAATAATATTGTTACATAATATCTAGAATGGTTCTTAGACCTATTATACATTGTTCAATTTATTTAAAAAATGTTTATCATCACATGATGCTTCTCTCGATACCGAACAACTTTATTTTACGTATTTCTTCTTATCTCCAAAACTGTGGGTGTTATTCGGATGGCCGGTCTTAGATGAGACATCCTGTATATTGTTAAAGAAAATAATATCGAGCATAAAAATTTTCGAGATGAAGGTCTCACGGTATAATGGTTAGCCCTCTGGACTCTGAATCCAGCGATCCGAGTTCAAATCTCGGTGGGACTTACTCTTTTTATAACTATATAATTTTCAATTTTTTGTGAATCTTGATAAGACATAGAGTCGTTTAATATCATATTATCATTATGACATATTTTGTAATTCAATTAAAAAATATACACCATAAATTAAAAATGAAAGAAAGAAGGTAATTCTTTTAATGTCAGTTGCTAACACTGTTTTGAAATTGAATACTTCAAATAAGTAACGAGATTCTTTAAGATCCAGTTCCGAGATTCACAACTGACAGTTAATTCTTAGGGCGACTTTTATCAATCTCTATTTTATCTGGTTAGCTTAATCAATCTAGTAATTTTGCAGGATTCCAATTGAAGCTGATGTCTCAGAAAAAATGCGAACTGAAGAATTAATATTGGGTCATCTAAAAACCGCGGATATTTTTTAAATGACCCAATACATTTACATTTATTGGGTCATTTAAAAACCGCGGATACTTTTTAGATGACTCAATATAATTTCTCTTTTTGCATTTTGTCTCCGACATCTGTTTCAGTTGGAATCTTGCAAAGTTACTAGACTGATTAAGCTAACTGGAGCTTGATAAGGCCAGTTTCACAACTCATGATTAATTCTTAACTCATGATAAATTCTTAACTGAGATTCAATTTGTTTCTCATTTCTTTCCAATTCTATAATTAGAAAGAGATAATGAATAAGTTGAACCTCGGTTAAGAGTTAACCGTGAGTTGTAGAATTAGGGCTAAAAGTCACCTTTAATCGAGGTTTAACTTATTCATTGTCTCTTTCCAATTTTAGAATTGGAAGAAGATGAGAAACAAGTTGAACTTCAGTTAAGAGTTAACCATGAGTTATGGAACTGGGCCTAAATGTTAATCTTATCGATGATTATCTATGATTTAACTCACGAGCTCGTAAAATAATTACAAAAAAAAATAAAAGCAAGTTCGTGAGCTGCAATTCGGGAAAAAATTTTATATGTATGGACAATATTATATATTATATTGACGGCCGTCGGTTTGAAACACTTCTTGTTTAATTACGGGACTACCAACATCTAGGAAAAAGAATAAGCTAAACTAATTCGATTCGGAATACACCTGTATTTATAGTCTTTCCTTATTTTAAAGATGGAGAAAGTCTCCACGAAGGATTCCTCGATTCTCCAAGGCCTCCTTGTTTCATAAACGGATCTCAAGTTTGCCTTCCCGAAAGAAGGAATATTTTAGGGATTTTAGTAACCTAACTGAAGACAGCATGTCGTAATATTGGGTCATCTAAAAAGTATCCGTGGTACTTTGTCACTAGATATATGACCATCAACACACATCTAGTGACAAAAAACCGCGGATACTTTTTAGATGACAATATATAGTACATGCAAATCTAATATCGCGAATTACGAATAATAAAAGTAAATTATAAAAGCATTGTTGATCAAATAAAGTCGTGATTAAGCATTTTGCAATAATGGACAAAAATAAATCTAATAGCAAATTTGATTGGACGCACTCACTGCGCACTGATGTACATCAAAACTGTCGTACATACACAAAATAACATAAATATATGTTTATAAATAAACATGGAAATCGATTAAATGGTGAAATACTCAATATATTTTATTCTACTGTTAGGTAAAGTATGTATTTCATAATTCGAAATATTTGCATTTTATTTTTATATTCAAATTAAATTAGTATTTAACGGTTTTAATATGCATCAGTGCTTCCAATTGAATTCGCCATAATGCTTATTATTAAGTGTACAAATAAGTTTCCGCCGTTTGACAAAAGACGGCGCCACTAACAAGTTATGGTTAAAATTGTCTGATGTAAAACATTATATCGTAAGGTTGGACATCTGTCAACAACATAAAAATGAAATACTAGCGATTTTGTATCAGCATCATATATTTTTTTTTGTATGAAAATGCCAAGTTTTGAGCCGAATAAGCGTCATTTGTGGGAACTTTTGATTTACTTCTTTAATTTGAAGAAATCTGCAGCTGAGGCTCATCGATTGCTTATAGAAGCATATGGTGAGGCTGCCTTAAATGAGAGAAGTTGTCGTGAATGGTTTTAAAAATTTAAGAACGGTGAATTTGACGTCGAAGACAAAGAACATAGCTGAAGGCCGAAAGTGTACGAAGACGCGGAATTGGAAGCATTATTGAATGAAGATTCGTGCCAAACGCAAAAAGAACTTGCACTTATATTTTGACTTACATCAATAAAACATTATGTATTGTTCTTTCACAATAAATGCTTAATTTTTGATTAAAAACGGCGGAAACTTATTTGTACAACTAATATATGAAAAAGGAGCAATGCTTTTAGACGAGTTTATTTTCGAAAAAAAGCTATCGAAAATAATTATCGATGCGACAGATCTAAATTAAAAGCTATCGAAAATAAAAAAACTGATGTGATGAACTAAATTTGATGCTTTAATTGGTTATGAAGGCTGCACTTCCTTCTTAAGGAAACTCGTAACCTTCCTTAAGAAAAGAAAGTTAAAAAGGAAGATTTATGAAATGTGAAATAAGAAACAAGGAATCCTCATTGCTCAAGGAAGAACTATGAATATGGGTAAATCACTTTAGTGAGAGTCGAGACCATGGTGGAAGAGATAATATGATGTGCAGTTGAACAGTGTCTCTTTCTAATAGCGTTTTTCATCGGGGGAACTGGTGCGCACTAAGCGCGAACTATATGTTTCATTGATAAATCTAGTGTCGAGTTTTCGCACTTTCGTGCAAAACTCTACCACGAGCTTTGAGGAACAGTGTCGATTGCGTGCAAAATGTGGCGGCGGGAATTATGATATAGACTGTGTTCCAAATTTACTGCCAATACTGAAAATGCTACAGTTTACGTTACGTGCACTATAGATTTTCAGTACTGGCAGTTGATTTTGGAACACCATCATAAATGAGAATGATATGCAAGTAATCTTCTTTCGCCGTCATTAAGTAGTAATGATGATGATTTTTTATTTATAAACAAAAAACGTAATATTCCAAAAATAAAAAACTTAATAAAATTGAAGATTGCAGGATTTCCAAAAGTTCTTGGCTGCAGTGATGAGACTTTTATTAAAATACCAACGTCAGCCCACAAAATAAAATCAACATATGTAAATAGTAGAGAGTGGCAAATTGCATCACGTGAATGCTCACGTCCAATCAGGACGAGATCAGTTTTCTTCAATCTTTTCCATGCCTATGGAGCTTTGATGCCCATGTGCAAGATGGATCATGTATTGCAATTTGCCACTCTCCCTGTGAAGCTCTCTAGTAAATAGACATGATATCTCTTCGACAACATTATAGAGCATATGCGATATTCGAAAGAAATTTATAGATATATTTTTTACTGGAATTCCGTCAAAAATTCATGATGCGCGCGTACTTAAATTATTCAGATATATGCGACGAATTGTCAGGAATATGTAAAGACCGAAAACTACATCCTTCGAAGCGTATCCAATAAGAGAATGGCTCATTGCATAATTCAAAGACTACGGAAATCTTTCTGCAAAGAAGAAAAATTCAGTAAAATGCTGTCTGCGATTCGAGTATTGATAGAGAATGCATTCAGATTGATCAAAGGTCGATTTCGACAATTGATTGAAATAGACATGCACAATGTAGATAAGTTTTCAAAGTTTATTGTCTCTTGCTACGTATTGCACAATTTGTGCATTTGAAAATAACGATGATTTTGATTTTTCTATGTATGAAGAACAAAATGTAAATGAGGTTTATAATAAAGATACAAGAGAGGAAGCTCTGTTAAAAAGATTAGGAGAAATGAAAAGAAATTTATTAATGGGTGAATTGTTCTAATGAAATAAACGTACATATACCTGTACAACAAAAGTATTATATCTCATACAATATTTTCTAAAACATTTCTCTTCTTCTTCTTCTTCTCTCTCTCTCTCTCTCTCTCTCTCTCTCTCTCTCTCTCTCTCTCTTATATTTTAATAATCTTAATACATTAGTCTTATTGGGTCATTTAAAAAGTATCCGCGGTTTTTAGATGACTCAATATATATCATCAGAAAAATATAAATAAACATGTATA
Source organism: Acromyrmex echinatior (assembly GCF_000204515.1). Next base: position 137,093 of record NW_011627192.1, read on the forward strand.
TAAAAATATAAAACATAAAGAACATATAATATTATTTCAACATATTTCATTAATTATAAAAACTTAATTGTAAATAGTCAATATTAGTAGGAGTATTAAATGGAGTTTTTAACTAAGGTATCTTTTATTTATACAATTATTTACAATAAAATACAAGTACAATAACAATACAAAGAAGTATTTTTACTGCTTTATTGAATACCTGTTTGTTTTCAATGAATATCTAGAAGTCATAATCGAACCTCTATCATTTTCCCATATCTTGGAAATCTAATAGGTAAAGTTATCAGAAACGTTGTGGTTTCATGACGTTCATAAATATATGAATAAATATCTAGGAAAATTCAGACGTCTGATAATCAATAGTTTCAGTCTGATAAACAATCGAATTTTTAAAAATCAGGCAGATTTTGTGTGCAATGTATGCTTTACATATACTTATTTATAAACAAAAACGTATGAAAACATTACACGATAAGAAAATATTAATCCACACGAATAAAAATGTATAGTAATAAATATTTAGCATTATTCGTATAGTGAAGATTTTTTTTTAATGAGGAAAGCTCATAACAAATTTTCTTCATAGTCACAGGCTATAGGTTATGCGATTTGGCGGAATTCATACACTTATTCAACAATTTATGATGAAGATCTTCGCTACTTTGAAGTACTTCCACTTTGAAGATATCCAAAATACTATTCCAAAATATTATTATACTATTATATTGAAGAATTCCAAAATATTATTACTTATTTTTAATTAAATTGAAGGCATTTCTATAACTTCCAAATGATTAATTTCTGTAAGCTGCAATCGAAAAATGTCAACGTTTGAGAAATTAAAAATGCACTACGCGCACCACTAAGCGCACCCATCAAGTCGCGAGTTTTTCATTGGGTGTGTAAAAAACTTACACTGTCCATAAACTCGGGTAGTGCTATCCTAACTCGATGAGTTTCTAGTGCACTCTCAGTACAGCTCTATGAAAAACGCTAACTTGCATATGTTCTTATATCAATTTCTACGGCCATATTTTGCACGCAATAGACATTGTCTCTCGGAGCTCGTGCTAGATTTTTGCATGACAGTGCGAAAACTCGGCACTAGATTTATCAACGAAACAGCGCGCACGATCTTCGTGCGTACTGAAATTCTCAATGAAACACAGTGCGCACTCAGTACGCATCCTCTCAATGAAAAACGCTATAAATTCAGTCTTGAGATGTCACAAACTAATCAGAGGGCATTTAGCGTCTTAAAACATTACTTAAGACGGTTTTGAATAGTAAGACTCAACATTTGTCACTGGTTAGGCACAGGAATGAGGGTGCAATTACATGGAGCGCGGTACGCGGTACAGTACTAATTATGCAACTGTAAGCAACTAGGAAAATAGGCGGTACGCGGTACGTAGTACAAGTGGTATGATCGGCACTAGATACTAAACATAATCACACCGTTGCTTTTGTTAATCAAATCAGCAATGACCTGAATTTTTATATGTTCTCTAGAGTGAACCACTTTATGTAATTACGATGAATTTTAATTTTGTGCCCAAAGTAGAAATAGCTGGTCTTCGTAATGAAAAATGCGTCGTAGGAGGAATAGAGTCAACTTATCAGAAGATTTACGAGATTATATTGGGTCATCTAAAAAGTATCCGCGGTTTTTTATCACTAGATATATGACCATCAACACACATCTAGTGATAAAAAACCGCGGATACTTTTTAGATGACCCAATATATATAGGATAACATAGGAAATTTTTCTATAAGATTTTACATAGGAATTTATGGTATCAATCCATGAAAAGAGATTCTTATAGAATCTCATGGGAAAAAGAATAATGTGATGCGATCGGACCTAAATGATAAACAGGATGTCTCGTATTTGGGACTATTTTCGTATGCAGATAAAGTAGACTAAACTGAGAGTCGAAAATTCCTGTATCATTGCAATTTTTTAAAATAGTTAGTTTTTAAAAATTGCCGAATAAGCGGATAAAATCAACACATAAGACAACTTTAAGATATTTTTCAAAGTTCTTTTCTCATATTTTAAAGATATTTTTTAAAGAACTCTTAAAGATATCTTAAAGTTATTTTATGCGTCTCGATTTTAGACATTCTGCTCATTGGATAATAATTGCAAAAATTGCAAAATGATAGAAGACCTTTCGGTTCAGTATATCCGCTCTATCTGCACATAAAAATAATTCTAAATATTTTGAGGTATTTTGTACAGTCCCAAAATAGTCACAAATATTTTGAGACATTCTGTATATTATAGTCCCTATACTATATATTGGGTCATTTAAAAAGTATCCGCGGTTTTTTGTCACTAGATGTATGTTGATGGTCATATATCTAGTGACAAAGTACCGCGGATACTTTTTAGATGACCCAATATAGGTATTAGAGTGCACCCAAAATGCTATAACAGCCAACTAATGTAATTTCACGTAAAAATCTAAGATAATTTAAAATCTAAGATTTTTCATAACTCCAAAAATTGAAGATCACGTGATAAACAAGGTGTGTTTGATGATCCAAAAAAGTTATAAGTATATATTTTCTTTATGGCAGTCAGGATCTTTTTCACCCGACGTGGAACGTATCTCGTTTATTAACTATTATCGTGGCTTCTAGTTTTTGGGAGTTACGAATTATTCTCTCAAGCTAATATAGGAATGCGGAAGAGATGGGACATTCCCATCCTCATGGGAACTAAAGACCTATAGGATATTACATTTTGACGTATAGGAATATGTAGATTTACTTAATAGGAATTAGGACAGAGGAGATATGCATACATCATCCTATGATAATCTATAGGCATTTCCAATAGGTGATCCCCGTGGGACCTCTCTTTTGTTTTATGTCTACATGTTGCTATATGTCAAACAGGTCCTATAGACCTTTTAGTTTTCATGGGGCATCTGTCCACATTCCTGTGGGTACCTTTATTTGCAATCCTATGAATGTCCTACATATATCTATGCATACTATGCAAATCCTATAGATAACTACACGAATTCCTACAGAATCTTATAGTCCTCTATAAAAACTTTTGAAAATGGGAATTTGCAGCAAGGTGAACGCAAACTATTGCAAACGTAATGGCGGCACTACACCGAATGGCAGCAACCACGCACCGTGGTGACGGAAAACCACTGCTGAGCTCAGCGAAAGCACGTGCTTTGCCAACGTAATGACGTCGCCTTACAACTGGCGAATGACTGTCACGCGGCGCGAAAACAGCGAATTCGAGCAAGCACTATGCAACATATAATGCTGTTGCACAATAGAGTCATAAGAGGCCTCTGACGCGATACCGAATGCGACAAATAACGAAGCGAAATGTTGCTCACTTGAGAAACAGAAAGTCTTGGAAGGTTTCTGAACACGACGCAGAAGGCGCGAACGCGGAAATCGCAAAGCGAACACTGCCGTGTAACGACGGCGGAACTAACCGTAATGGTGGACGTGATTTTTACCGGCACGTGTTAACATGAGCGCGACGAATCTGTCTCTAACAAGCCTATATGCTGCTGAAAAGGAAGAAAGTCCTGTTAAGCTAGTTGTAAGCTGATCACAAGTTTATTGTAACAGCCAATCTGAAGCTTGCATTTTGAAATCAACGCTTCATATTAACTGCCGCAACAAACTTACGATCAGCTTGCAACTAATGTAGAATCGGCTTTATGCGTATGTATGTATAAAAAAAGTTAGGCCTGACGTACAAGATCATGCGACAAATATAAACGAACGCATATTTTATTTATGTTTGTGACGCGGAGTACTGAAGGACGTTTCGGTACCTATGATTTCGCACTTCCGCGGCTTCCTGTTGTTAATCTTTCATCATAAAGGTTCTGCGTCCTTTTATTCGGGCACCGTTAAAAGAGTAGCGATTCTAGTAATCTCATATGATCGTCGAGAAAACCAAAAATCGGATATTTTCGGAAAATAAATTCGAGATGGTAGGGAATCGCCGAATCGATTCATTCTTCTCGTAATCATGATACCGAGCATGTGATTCCGAGTCTTCTCAATTCGTGCGCGTCCATTAACGCCGTTTTTTTGTACTTACCATATATTGTCGTGCCTAATGCAATTGTAACAGTTTTATAATAATATAATAAACCTTGTATTCTCTCAAAAAATATAATTGTGAATGCTCATTACAACTATAGTGAACTACAGAAACACAACTAAGACACTAACACTAACTACAGTGTAAGAGTTCATATTCTTGTGCTGAGTACATATACTGTGTATTCGACAAGTCCTTTAATCCTTGAACAATCCTGCTCACTATCTTGTAATTATCCCACTTTTAAAATATTCTGTAAAGTGGTTTTTGGAATTTGAATATTCCGCCTCGATGTCAGGAGAAAGAGAAAGACAATGGGAATTAGATAGATGAATAGGACCGAAGGATGCGATCGAGTTTCCGAGAATATACAGCAGTAAGTTGTAATAATAGAGACAGGTACAAATAATTCAATTTAATGAACGGAACTACAGAGATTAAGAGCACGTCGAATATATAACCAGTATAGCCGATGCCAATAACAAGAATGATGGTGAGGAAGTCGTCTTCGCAGTCACAATATATACAATAGCGCAACTCTCCGTCGACACCTTTGATGTTAGTATTGGTCAAAATGGAGTGCATGAAATAGATAAAGTACCTAGCGTTGTCACGGTTACTACCTAAACATGGTATCGATTTTCTAACTTTTATCATAATGTAAATGCGAGCCATCTCACATCGTGTGATTTCTTAACTTTCATCGTGACACAATTACAAGCAATCTCGGGGGAGTTCGTTCGGCAAGAAATTTCTTGTCGAATGGTAAGATCCGAGAAAGAAAGGCTGAGAAATAGAGCAAGAGAGGAACCACAATCGATTGAATCGACTGAATTGACAGTTTTGAAGTTAAATATATAATTTTGCACAGTCCAAAGACAAAAATAAAATTAAATGGCAATATACATGGTAGCAATTTTGTTACTGGATGAAAAAGATGAAGAGGTCTTTGAACCACATAAGAATTACACGAAGAATGCTTAGAGATATTCATTTTCAACAAGATTGACTTTGTAAATTATGGCAGAAAATCGTTTAGGCTCAGTTCCATAACTCACGGTTTACTTTTAATCACTTTTAATCGAAATTCGATTTATTCGTCATCCATTTTTCTAGAATTGGGAAAAATTAGGAATAAATTGAACTTTATGACCGTGATCCGATTATGCTGACAACGCTCATGATCGTTTGTCTTCGTTTAACATTTGACAAGGATGACAAATGATTTTTAAGCGTTGTGAGCGTGAATCGGACCGCGGACTATGATTCACTTCACATTTTCATGTTTTTCCCCACACCGGCAAATTTAATGATTTCGTATTTTCACTTCGTCATTAGACCCGTTCTACAATCAGTCGCACGTCGATGTCGCTAGTTGTTTGTCGTATGTTGTATATCGCATATGAATACAACTTGCTATTCTACAATTGAGTCGTTGATCGAAGTCAGAAGATCGGAACAAATGTAAAGAATAGATATTGAAATGTTGAATACATATTCTAATTTATTATTAATTTAGACGCAAATTATATGAATGTAGAATAATGCGACTCCACTTGCTTGACGACTACTATGCATAGATTTAATTAGTATTATAATATTAAAAAAAATCAAAACGTATATTAATAACGTATATTAAAAACGTATATAAATGATTGAAACATATATTAAGTTTGATACAAAAAGATTAAATTATTGGGTCATCTAAAAAGTATCCGCGGTACTTTGTCACTAGATATATGACCATCAACACACATCTAGTGACAAAAAACCGCGGATACTTTTTAGATGATCCAATATATTAAATAATAATAATAATTTAACAAATAAAAAATTACTTGACATATTTATATCATAACTCAAATTTGTGGATATTTTTTGCCACAGATCTCTTTTTTTGTTAAAATCCACATCGCGTTTATCATACAAGCAATGATTTTCGCGAACAAAATCAATAATTATTTCATCTACTATACATTCAGTGATTCCATAATATAATATAAATATATTCATATGTTATGTTTCAAAGTTATGTTTCATCTAGTCGTAATTGGAAAAGATGGGAATTGATTGTCTTCTATTCCGATAACGACAGCCGACTTGCGACAACTTCATTCGACAGCCGACAATCCAGTGCGCATGCGTACGACACCCGACTCCGACATACGACTGATTGTAGAACGGGCCTAACATTGGATGAACGACAAGCGAGAGACACTCGAGTGATATTTTCGAACGCAGCCCTACGATCTACGATGTCTTTCATTTTGTGTTCGCAATGCTCGCGAGCATTATTTCAATCTTCTTATTAAACGATGAAATAATGCTTCCGAGCGTTGCGAACGTCAAGTGAAATGCGATACTCATACGATACTATGCTGCAAGCGCAATAAGGCGGATTCTATGGCACATCATGTCTTTTCATTCTATAATCATATAGGAAAATAGGCAGTGCTTGAAACCATCTATTTGATATGAATTTCATTTTCCGATTCTACGCACGAAGATCAATATCAATATAATTATAAAATAGATTATTTATTATAAGAAATAACTTAGTATCCAAAGAACAAATCAATTCAAGAGAAAGTCAAAACGATAATCTTACAAAATTTGACAGTTTATTGACGCTATGCATAAAATCATTTTAATATCATTTTGATTGTTTGTGGACTTTTCTTAACTTTTGTGTGTTCCTTAGATAATATTTGAAAAAAACGTCAGTAATATCCATTTATACACAAAAAATTATTTTAATAAATATGTGCATAAAATACATGCAGTACATGCATTTCTTTGCGTCTGTCGGAAATACAACAACAGGGACGCTACAACACTTCTATAGCATAAATAATGAACAAAATATTTTAATAAGAGTATTACATTGCATTTGTAAAATGAAATTGAATTATCTTATTTTATAGGATAAAAATATTAACAATTATACATACATATGCATATATGCATATAACAATGGTATTTATTTATTATGCAGCTATATTTAAATATTTCTAAACACAAAGCTGAGGTAATATATGCCATTGTTTCTACACATATACATATACATATAACATGTATATATACAGCACGAATTCATAAATTCGAGTGGATCGCAATTTAAATTAAGTTAAGTGATCGCATTGCAAAGTGATTATAATCGCACAACGGAAAATAGTGTTACAAAATATTATTTGATTTTATATACATATATATGTATATACACGTATACATGTATATGTACGTGTGTGTTTCTCACATATACTTTTAATATTGTATTTGTAGTTTGGGAGTAAAATTAGTTCGGTCCGTTTTTTTGTGTTCAAAAATGCATTTATTTCAAAACAAAATGAATGAACAGATTAATTAAAGTATTGTCCATCGCTGGCTACTACTTTTCCCTCATCTCTCAGGCAATTTTCGAATTCCATTTCGAAAAAATGATTCGTCTTTGGAGGCGATCCAATTTTGGAGAAGTGAACCGAACTTAACTTGCCAAATCGTGCTGCATCCTTCGGAACAACCAATAATCAGAAGGAGCAATGTCCGGAGAATACGGCGGGTGTGGTAAAACATCCCATTTGAGCGTTTTCAAATATTTTTTCCGACTTTTGCGACATGAGGCCGAGCGTTGTCATGAAGAAAAATAACTTCATCATGTCTTTGCTTGTATTCCGGCCGTTTTTCTCACAATGCATACTCAAACGAATCAATTATAGCCAATATCGATCGCCCGTAATGGAATTGCCAGGTTTCAGCAGCTCATAGTAAACAACACCCTTTTGATCTCCCCAGATATAGAGCATGATCTTCGAACCATGAATGTTCGGCTTTGGTGTTGATGTTGAGGTCGATGGCAACGATTGACCGGGCTTAGCATAATATTTTTTCTTCTTGAGGTTGTCGTAGAATATCCACTTCTCATCTCCAGTGACAATCCGATGCAAAAAGCCTTTTCTTTGTTGTCTTTGAATCAGCTGTTCGCAAGTGAAAAATTGCCTTTCAACGTCTCTCGGTTTCAGTTCATAAGGCACCCAATTTCCTTGTTTTTGAATTATTCCCATGGCTCTCAAACGTGCAGAAACGGTTTGTTGAGTTACTCCCAATGATTCTGCAAGCTCCTCTTGCGTTTGACTCTGATCTTCTTCGAGTAATGCCTCTAATTCTTTGTCTTCGAATTTTTTTGGCTGTCCAGAGCGAGGCTTGTCTTCAACGCTGAAATCTCCATCCTCGAAATGTCGAAATCATTCTCTACTATGATTTAGGTTCTCTACATGATTCAGTTGGAGCAGTGTCACCATAAATTTCAACAAGCATTCGATGGGCTTCAGCTGTACTTTTCTTCCAATTAAAGCAGAAAATTAGAATCTCCCGCAAATACTGCTTGGTTAACACAAAATTTGACATTTCAAACACAGTAAAAATCAAGGTTTTGTATGAAATTCAAAGCGATATAAACTGAATATTATTAGTAGATGTCTAACCTCTCTGAAACCGCCAAAATCAGCTGTCACTATGAACCATTCACAACAGCCGAAGCCATTCTTTTGGAAAACGGACCGAATTAATTTGTACTCCCAATAATATTTTATGTACTTTATTTTCATCCTATTACCTGCATATATTTTAAAAAATAATATATTGCAAAATAAAAACTATCTGATATGAACCCTTTGCAGTGCAATCACTCTCAGTTCAAATTGCGATCTAATTTACACTATTTTATATGTTTATTAATTTAAAAGCAAAATATACGAATTCACCCAATGTCAGCTCTTATAGGCATTTTTTAAGTTTGATACAAAATAATTAAATTACAAAATATTTTTATATTAAATAATAATAATTTAACAAATAAAAAATTACCTGACATATTTATATCATAACAGTTTCTCAAATTTGTAAATATTTTTTGACACAGATCTCTTTTTTTGCTAATATTTTTAAAATCCATATTGCGTTTATCATATAAGCAATGATTTTCGCGAACAAAATCAATAATTATTTCATCTACATCCAGTGATTCCATAATATTGGGTCATCTAAAAAGTATCCGCGGTACTTTGTCACTAGATATATGACCATCAACACATCTAGTGACAAAAAACCGCGGATACTTTTTAGATGACCCAATATAATATAAATATATTCATATATCCGTATAACAATATCTGTTTATTTATACATAAATGTGTCCGAAGATTATGTTTCATCTAGTCGTAGTCGGAAAAGATGAGAATTGATCATCTTCTATTCCGATAACGACAGCCAACTTGCGACAACTTTATTCAACAGCCAAAAATCCAGTGCGCATGCATACGACTGATTGGGTGCATTCAGAACAACAACCGCTCACTGAGCGCATCTAATTGCATATTCCATTAAATCCTAAAATATGAACCAATTATATGAAAGAGCTCTCTGAGCGCTCAGTGAATGCACCCATTGTAGAATGGGCCTTAGGTCTATAATCAGTCGGGAGACGTTATTGTATTGTATGTCATGCCGTAAGAACTTAACCAATCATGGTCGATTGTTTCTTTCCAAACAGCTGACAACCGAATACGCATGCGTTCGACATCCGACGACGACATATTGGGTCATCTAAAAAGTATCCGCGGTTTTTTGTCACTAGATGTGTTGATGGTCATATATCTAGTGACAAAGTACTGCGGATACTTTTTAGATGACCCAATACTTCGTATTGCAGAACAGGCTTTACAGAATCACACGGACAAACTCACGTGAGATAAAAGTGCGAAAAATGAGTGATCTCATTCGAATTACAGAATCGACCCCCTTCTTTCTTTTTTCATCCTTTTTTCACTCTGTCGAAATTCTTCGTAAAACTCACTGGAATTATTCGCATCGCAATCCAATGAATTTGTTGAAATAAGTGCTATTTGTAACGTCCGCCGATAAAATAAACGCGAACGTACTTCTACTTAACTTTAAGAGATCGCGCCATATATACAATTTTTTATGGCGGCTCCGATAAGCACCAATTATCTTTGTAGTTTGATCGAATGACGCTGGCGGCGTAAGAGAGTCGGTTAGAAAACTACCATATATGTAACGAACACAATATAAATAAATATTCTTTTAAACGAAAAGTCGCGAAGACTTTTTCCTTATTGTGACTATTGCCTCTTCGGCATTTTCCATAGTGAGTTCGCACTGTGACTTGTGAGAAAATCCTCACAAGAAAGACGCCACAATTGATGAGCCCAATGTGATTCTAATTCACGTTACGCCTTGTGTAAAGACCTTTTCGCATCTAACCAAAAATGGCTTCGGACAACGGAGGGAACGATTCCTCAGGGCAAAATTCAGACAACACAGAAAGAAACAACGCGCACATCTTTTCGGGGCGTATTGCCAAATTGCCACTCTTCTGGAAAGAGGAACCGGATCTCTGGTTCCTAAAGTTGAAGCAGCTTTTAGAATCGTCGGTATCGTTCGAGATGAAACAAAATTTCAATACGTTATCGCACACGCAGACCCGTTGTTCTTGCCGCAAGTCTTGTTCGTCACCCTCCGGTGGAAAATAAATACGATACCTTCAAGCAACGAATCCTCGGAGTTTTCGCAGAATCAGAGGAGATAAAACTTCGCAAAGTATTGCAAGACTAACATCTCAGTGAATCTAAACAAACGCATTACTTACAAAATAAGAAATTTGGCTCCCACTCACGTCAGCGACAATAATAAAATCAATGTTTCTCGAACAAATGCTGCATCAGTTTCGACAAATTCTAGTCGCAAACTCAGATTAAAACTTGGACGTTCTGGCGGTTTTAGCCGACAAATTAATCTAATTTTCGAATCCGTCGCGTCTGACTATGCAACAAGTTAGTCAAGCAAGTTCCGATTCCTCAACCAACGATAATCTCGCCGATATTATAAAACGTCTAGACAAAATCGGAGCACGTTTTACACAAAGAAACACTAAAAGTCGCAGCAAATCACGTTCGCATTTGCGTTTAAGAAATAGCCAACCGAAAACTGATAAATATTGTTTCTTTCATCGCAAGTTTGGTACCGATGCGCGGAAGTGTACGCAACCATGTTCTTGGAAGCAACCAACGGCTAAAGCATTGAAAAATTAGCACCCTCGCCCTGCATCGAGACGGCAGGAAGTGAGGATCCACCATCAAAACGTCTCGTCATCGAGCGAAACAGCGGCCTGCACCTGCTCATAGACTCTGGTGCCGACATCTCCATTCTACCAAAATCTTTTGCGCATAAGACAATCTCGCCCGCGAAATTTCAATTTTTCGCAACGAACGGATCTGTTATCGACACCTTCGGAGAGAGACTTTTGACACTTAGGTTTACGCAGACCAATTAACTGGATGTTTATGTAGCGGACGTACCACAATCCATCATTGGAGCGAATTTAATCTCACATTTTGATTTGCTCATTGATCTAAAAGACAAGAAAATTATTGATAAACACATTAATTTCTTTTCGTCTGCAGATTATTCACGTTCCCATTCACCTAGCATCTCAACTATCAATGAATAATACCGTTATCGAGAACTGTTAAAAGAATTCAGTGACATCACGATACCTCGGCATTTTAAGAGGGGAATGGAGCACGGCGTTTTTCATCACATCCTCACGACCGGACCACCCATTGCACAACGCGCACGTCAATTGTCGCCTGAAACTATGACAGGCAAAAGCGGAATTCGAGTTCATGATGACGCAGGGAATCTGTTAACCGTCAAAAAGCAATGGGCGAGCCCATTACATATGGTCCCTAAAAAAGACAGTCAATGGAGACCATATGGCGATTACCGCCGTCTTAACGCGGTAATCTAAACTATTTCAGACAGATATCCAATCGCCCAATTCAGGATTATAGACTCCACGGATATCGCATATTTTCAATACTAAACCTTACGCGGGCGTATTTCCAGATCTCTGTGGCAGCAGAAGACGTTCCTAAAACAGCCATGATCACGCCATTCGGCTTATTTGAATTCAAAGTGATGACATTCGGCCTATGCAATGCTCAATAGTTTCAGAGGTTCATAGACACCGTCCTGAGAGGCTTAGACTTCTCTGTATATCGATGATATATTAATAGGTTCCCGTAGCGCAGAACACTTTAAACATTTGAGACTGGTGTTTGAAAGACTTCGGAAATTCGGCATCACGATCAATCTAAACAAATTCGTTTTTGGAGCCACAGAAGTTCGCTATCTAGGCTATCTCATCTCCGAATCTAGCATTCGACCTCTATTAGATCGTGCCTTAGCAATTCAAGAATTCCAAAGGTAACTGAGCTTCGTCAATTTTTAGGCGTCATCAATTTTTATCGTCGGTTCCTCAAAAATGCAGCATCCTTGCACGCCCTCCTCATAGGATTCAAAAAGAACAGTAAAGCCAGCATCGAGTGGTCACAAGAAGCTGAAGGAGCTTTTCAAGATTGCAAATCAGCTTTGTCTAGTACTATACTTCTTCACCACCCGAAGGAAGACTATCCTCGCACTGTCATGTGACACTTCAGATACCGCAATGGGAGCCATTCTTGAGCAACTTAACAATCATCGCTGGGAGCCCCTAGGTTTCTTTTCTAAGAAGTTCACTAAAACCCAGCAAAATTACAGCACATACGACCAGGAACTACAAGCGATTTATAGCGGATTAAAATTTTACCAACATTTAGTCGAAGGCCAGAAGTTAATAATCAAAACGGATCACAAACCCATCACCTTCGCATTCAGACAGAAATTCGAAAAAGCTTCTCCTCGTCTTCGACAGCTTGATTTTATCAGTCAATTAACTACTCACATAGTTCATGTTTCAGGTACTGACAATATCATCGCCGATGTGCTTTCTCGCATTAACACCATCAGTATGCCAGTCACCGTCTCTACAGACGAGTTGACATCCGCTCAATGGAGGGACGATTTGCCGAACCTGCTCCGTTCGCCGGGGAAGTTAGATTTACGCCGGATCAGAATCAATAATTCCGAAGAATCGTTATTCTGTGACGTGTCCATTCCTTAGGAGATACCTTATGTTCCTCAAAGCGCGGAAACGCGTATTTGATATGGCGCACCTATCTCTCACATCTTAGTAATCTCTTAGTATTCTACAAAGAAGATCATTCAGAAAAATTTGTATGACCATCCATGACCAAAGGTATTATGGATTGAGTTCGTATCTGTCTAGCCTGTCGACGAAGCAAAATAAGCAAACATACGAAATTATCGCACAAGCACATCGAAGTACCCAACACCCGGCTCACGTATTTGGACATTACCGGGTCATTGCAGCAATCTCGGGGATACCGATACGTTCTGACAATGATCGATCAGTTCACCCGTTAGCCTGAGGCGGTTCCTCTTAACGACATTACTACTGAAACTATTGCAGAAGCATTCTATTCGCAGTGGGTTTCACGCTTTGGAGCTCCAGTCACAATCACCAAGGTTCACAATTTGAAGCTCTACTGTTCCAAGCATTAACACATTTAATTGGAGGCAAAAAGACAAGAACTACCGCTTATCATCCAGCGAACGGCATGATTGAACGCTGACATAGATCCTTCAAAACGTCGATCATGTCCCAAACGTCGCCAATTCCAAATAATGAGTCGATGTCCTTTCTACTGTCCTTCTTGGACTTCGTTCGAGTCTCAAAGAAGACATCAACGCCATGGCTGCGGAGTTAGTTTATGGCATCATCTACGCGGTGAATTTTTCATTGATGAAGATTTACTTCCCGATCTCAAAATTTTCGTAGAAAAATTCTGCAAATATGCGTCAAATACGTTCATCACCGGCCGCACATTACGATCGGAGAAAAGTTTTTATCCACAAGACATTATACTCTTGCACTCATGTCTTCGTAAGGGTCAACTCTGTTAAGAAACCTACAACATCCTTACGAAAGTCCCTATCAGATTCTAGAATGTCTGTCAGACCGAGACTTCGCGCTACTTATCAAAAACGAAAGAGTAGTAGTGAATGTCGAACGTTTCCAAATCAGCTTTCACCAAGACTGCAGCAGAAGAAATCCCTTCCAGCCACACACCGCAAACGAGAAATTCACAAGCGGCAGGCACGCAAAACAAGAAGCAATAGACAAAAGAGCAGTCTCGATAGTCCCAACAACCACCTCAGAGAAACGGTTTCCAGTCCTTAAAATTTATCCAAGACCTCAAAGTAAAAGAAAAACCGTATCTTTCGCACCTTAACATTTTTTTTTATATTTACCACATACTTTTATTACGTCATTTGCAATTCTAATATTTGTTCATACGACTCTCAATCAAACCAAGTGCGATACTATTTATTTTATAATTAAATATTTAATGTTCCTTTATCCATCATAATTTTTTTTTTGCAACTGTAACATAATTACTCGAAGAGGAGTCCTATAGTGACTCCGGCGGTAAGCGCCAATTATCTTTGTAGTTTGATCGAATGATGCTAGCGGCGTAAAAGAGTCGGTTAGAGTAGAGAGCCACAATCAGAGTGATGCCGTACGGGTATCACTTGTGATTGGTTCGCCATGTTTTAGCCATTCCTTTCAGTTTTTTAAACGCATTATTTTCTAAATTTTGAATTCATGCTAAAAAATGCTCAAAAATTGTGACAAATTAAAAAATGATAATAAATAAATATTGTATATGAAATAATAAAACTTTTACATATATTATTTATTATAAAATTTCATTTATTTTGTACTATTGCAATATTGTACATTTTGTAATATTGCACATTACTTTATACAAAACGTTATTTATTGCACATTATTTGCGCTATTAAATGCGCTAGTTTATTATCCATTCTCTGTTCCTACATTTTAGGAGCCAAATGCATCTGTAATAATATAAAAGAAAATTCAGAAAAATATTATATATGTATATACCATTTTATAAAATATTATATATTAAATATCGTAATTATCATATTATTTGATTTAGACTCACAATGCAATGATATATAATTGAAAAGATTACGACAAAAAGAGAAAGAATTAAATTCGTAACCAATGTGATGACTATACATGTACTTAGTGCCAAGACACTTCAAATATTATAATTATCTGTGTATATTTTATGTTACATTTTTATTTTAATATTTTAAATACATTATTTATGAAGAATAAATTACTTTACCTCACATATAGATGAATTTTTTGACGGTGTCCAATTTTTATATTTGCTATTTATACTCTTTAATCAATTCATTCGGCGTTCTGTGTCTTTCGGAATTATTTTCATAACATATCCTTTTTTTAATGAATTGTTACAAAACGGTATTGTACATCAAACCATATTTCTAAAATAATTTCGATAATTTTATTTTTATCAATGTACCTTTACGTATCTATGTCGTTCAATGCTGTTGCATCTCACTCTAAAACTGACAGTCTGTTGGATAGACTGAGACCGTATATCTCTTTTTCTCTCGCAGAATTTCGCTAAAATATGACGTCTCGTATGGCACCACTCTGATTATAGACTCTCTCTATAGGTTAGAGAACTATCATATATGTAACGAACACAATATAAATAAATATTCTTTTAAACGGAAAGCCGCGAAGACTTTTTCCTTGTTGTGACTATTGCCTCTCCGTCATTTTCCGTAGTGAGTTCGCACTGTGGCTCGTGAGAAAATCTTCACACGAAAGACGCCACATTTCCAAGCTGATGCACTCCGGTGAACATAACATTACGTTGGCAACATAAAGTGCTATAATAAATGGAATATTGCCATGATTACAAAAATATGTAACTAATTAATGTAATACATAATATCTATAATAGTATAATAGTTAAACTTTCATTTATTTTCATGTTCTTTTCTCCAATTCGAAGCTAATTAACAATAAATGAAACAAGAAAAGAGAATGAGTTAATAAATGTATCCTTTAACGCATTGCACAACAACGCTAACGACTAAAATATAATAATTCTCAAATATTGAACGCTAACCTAATGTTATTGCTCATAGAAATGTATTGTTATATATAGAAAAAGGGTATTGTATAAATATATATATATATATTTATACAATACTCTTTTTCTATATATAACAATACATTTCTATAATCTTAAGAGATCTAAGTTAATAAATAATTACCAAGTAGTAATAAAATAATTAAATCTTGGTGATAATCTGCGCGGTGGTCATTAAATGATATTTAGAAATTAATATCTCCTAAAGTATTACAAAAATTGCACAATGGTAAAGAACTTTTCGATTCACAAGGGAAGTTTCATAACTGTCCGGAACCGATTTAATTCTCCATGAAATATGTTAAACACGAAAATCTAAGAGACACGTATTTTTTTATACGTGCCCTAAATCATGTTTAAGAGGTCAAACATCCCTTTGAAAAAAACGGGATTTTTCTTTCGAGGCAAATATCGTCGGAAGTATAAAAGATGGAAAAAAATTTTTTAAACAAAAGTTAAACAAGAGTACTTTCAAGAGTACTTCAACGTTGTCAAGAAAAAATTTTTTTTGTTAACAATTTTGTTAAAAAAAGAAATTAAAAAAATTTTTTTTCTTTATAACATTGAAGTACTCTTAATGATTTATAGTATAGTAAAGATGATTTATAGTAAATATGATAATCAAAAATTAAGTTTCTAATAACATAAAATAAAATGTATAAGTATCTTACATCTATGCATCTAAAACTTAAAAGATATCGTATCCAAAAATAACTAGATATGGATACAGCCAGATGACACTTGCAGTGCATGAGGACTGACGTCACGGAGGGGGAGGGAGAAGGATGATGTCACAAAGGAATATATCACAAGGAGTGACGTCACTAGGTGAGGGGGATGACATCACAGAGGGAGAGGGATTGACATCACTGGGCGAGGGGGATAACGTCACAGAGGGGAAGGTGGATGACGTCACAGAGCGTGGGGTCTGTCATCGCGGGGTCTGGCAGCTGGCGCGGTCAGCTAGGCGCGGTCGCCGTCGTCTCCGCTATGTGCGCGCTATACTAATCATTTATATTTACCGTCTCTCTCTTATACGCCGTCTTCTTCTCTCTTATGCGATTACATTTCGCATCTTTGTCCCACCAATTTTTATTATATACATATTAATAATAATAACTTAAAGAGCGCAGTCTCCTAATAAGAGCACAACGATATTGTTGATTGCGATGATGCTGTCGGCACGCGATGATGCGCTCGTAATACGATACCGCTAGATAAGAAAGAAAGAAAGGAAAGTGAATAATTACGGACTGAGATATATTGTTTTAACATACGTTTATTTTTTGTATAATGCATTATATACAATATTATCTAAAGAGTACATTATTAATTCGCATTCAATAATTGAATTTTTATCATAAATCTTACGCAAAGTGTTTATTTCAAATTTATTCGCAATATAGTTTTGATATAAATAACTTACAAAATATTTAAATTTATCACTTACACACTGTTTCCGAGTTCTTTCGCAAACTACGCTATCCTTAATAAGTCCTTATCACGGATGAAAATGATAACCCGACAGTGAGCTGTCATACGAGCAGTGCACATAGTATCCAATGCTAAATATGTTGTGATGTTAATACGTGTATGTAGCTGATGTGGAATCCTTATCTGTTTTCTCCAGGTCGGTGTAGACGATGAACGGGACTTCTTCCTACAATGATTGCTATAACTCAACCACTTGTTGTCCTCGGTAGTCTGATCCCGCAGTCTTCGCTGTGGATCTCCAGTTTTGTGTTCGAGCTAAAGTAGTGGAGGCATCTGAAAAAAAGTATTATTTTATATTACATTATATATTATTATATATATCATATATTATATATTATATTATATTATATTATTATCATTACTATTATTATTATTATTATATAATATTGTGTGTACTTATCTATTGCAGAAAGATTTCTTATGCTCCTTTTTATTGATTTGAGAACTAACAAGTCGTAATAAGTCCTTAATCAACGTGAAATGTCCCCCGTTGTCATCCACACAAGAGGTTCACATGCTTGCTCCTCTTTCGGTGGGCGAATCGGCACAATCTCTTTTTCAATAGTATAAATGTTAATTGAGATGTCGTTCAAAGTTTCAAATTTTTAAATTTTCAACATCATTGGAAACTCAATGCCCGTAAGATTTAATATTCGTATAATGTGGATATGATGTTGCTCGATATGTATGACTCAACAGGCTGTAGAGTGGCGACCACTGACCATGCGAAACACGCATTGTCCATGTTGATCGCATATTGATCATCGTCTTCTTTAGCATAATCTCTCGCGGGAGTATAATGGGACATCCGCGCGCAGAAGATTTAGTTTATTTGCGTTCACCATCAAATTTATACATGACAGTGTCCATCCGCTATCACGTTCTTGAAACTCTTCGAGCGATTATAGGATTGGCTCGATGACGCGTGACATGCACTACTAGCAAATCGGTGCATTGATATACAGGGTGGGCCATCTATTGGTACGTTTTTAAAAATGCGATCAAATGAGCATACATTGATATTTTTTATTAATTTTTTTTTTGTTGTGAAGCTAAAAGTATCCGCGTCAAGAATGAAAAACGATTTCGTTCATGTGGCTCCCTCTACTGGCCTTACAGTATGCCATTCGGTCACCCCAATTATTAATGACATTTTGGACTACCTCGGCGCCAATTTCACTCAAAACAGTCGTAATATAATGTCATCCACTAACATCCCTTTCTCACGAACTTTCCTCACCAATTTGCGTATAGCTCCTTCGGTGGGTGCTCTATCACGACCCATATTTCTTTTCAAAATTCGTACAGTTTCGGCGACACAGCACTGACTTTGAAAATAAGTTTTTAAAATTTCAAAACGCTCTTCAAGAGAAAACATGTTGTTTCGTGCCGCGGACGGTATGACTAATAAACTGTCAAAATTTCGGGTCTGTAGCTCGTTCGGTGTTGCCATACGACGAAATTCAAAAACGTACCAATAGATGGCCCACCCTGTATTAGGTGTTGGAATTAATTCGTAGCGTTTTTAAATGAAAGAATGTTATTTATTTCACATGAGCATTAAAAAATACATTAATGAAAGTACTTCCCATCACTTGTAAAACGCTACGAATTAATTCCAACACCTAATAGTTCAAAGTTCCGAGTGGCGCTCTCTTATTCGCGCGTTTGTCACCTGCCACGAATTCCCCATTAAATACAGTATTTATCTTAAAGAGTCATATCTCTATAAAACACACTGCACATGCTCGAGTACAATTTCACTCGCGTCTTCGAGGAATCGGCAAGGTTCGATATGATTAGTGTTTATCACTGTGCCTGTTAGAATCTGGCTTTCGAATGCTTTTTCGATCTCGCGCCACCGAAATCCATATCCGGCTCCTACGTATACGAATCATTCACGCACCGAATCTTTTAAACTCTCGAACCTCGCGATACATGTGATCACTGATTGTCTATTACAGATTGATAATCGCGGGCGTTTGGTATGGCTCTGCTCTTCCAGAGATTCAATAAATTCATCGCATCGCTGTTCGCAAGCGATGTACTCTTCTCTAGTATTCAACTGGGCTGCTTGCTCTATCAAATCATGCTCCATGTTGTCACTTGTGTTATCAGATTGTCCAATGACGGATACGTCTAAATTTCTTCATTTTTATATCATTATGCGCGCTATTTAACGACGCAATGCGTTGCTTACATTATATCGTTTATTTGGCAACGTATCGCATTTGTATCAAATTACATTAATGATATCATATTTGTGTTTGAAAAAAATCTTCTATTACACTGAGCTTTAAGATGATCGCAGTATATTGTGCAACTTTTTTCGCAAAGGTTACATTTTTTTTACAGGTATTGTATCCAATTACATTGATATTATCGTTGTCCTTAAAAAATTTTAACATTACGCAAAGCTAACAAAGCAGCTATACACCAACGAAAATTGCAAGGGGTATTTCTGCAAGTGTTGTATAAAATTACATTGTTGATATCACAGCTGTGTTTGAAAAAATCCCCTCCATTTGGAATATGAAAAAAATATGGTAGGGGAACATTATTTAAAAGAAGCCGAACACCGTTACCGCATCAGAAAAAATCGCTCGGAAAATTTCGATTCTTGAGTTCAACACTGTATTTCATTTGTATCTGTGAAAAAATGTTGTCTACATACTGTTACGTCCAAATCCTTGAGAATTTGGTCAAGGAGAAGACAATGAGGGAGAATGGAGAGGATATGGAAGGACGATTAGACGTGCAACTCACAGGTATACACAGAGGCATACGAACACTTGCGAGTCGCACGCACCTTTTTGATCTAGGAATATAAGTCAACATCCTGAAAGGACGCTATGACACCTGTTCCGATGGACAATGCGAACGTCGGTCTTACTTTTTGGAACTCAAGGAACTTAAGCCTCTTGATCCGAGACTAGATCTTGTGCGATCTCAGGTTAGAATGTGCGATCTTAGGTATTAGAAGGCTGTTTATGTAGAAAAAGAATTGTTTATGTAGAAAAAAAATTAATCGATTACAGTGGTTTGTTTAGCCTAATGAAATAGTGGAGATGTGTGTGTGTGTGTGTGTGTGTGTGTGTCACGATTTACATAAGTACGGATCTAGATTAAATACAGAAAAAATTGTGACTATATGTGTGCGTGTGTATGGGAGTGAATAGGAGAAGAGGAAATAGAGTTATCGAGAATTGAAGGCAAGGAAGCTGGTGCAGGAGCACATTGGGATAAGGTGCTTATATAGGACGGTGTAAGGGATGGGGTTTCCAGGAATATAGACAGTCACCAATCTATCCCTTCCGTTGGAGGGGGAGAAGTAAAGCCGATCCCAATCGATCGGCACGAGATCTGCTATGGAGAAGTTGGAAGCTGATCAAAAGGAGGAAAGGAAGAAAATCGCTCTTCGAGAGGAGGAGGGAAATAGTTAAGGATCCTGGATAGCGGGGTCAATTACAGAAGGAGAGGTCAGGTCTATTGGTTGTGATTGCTCGCTGATTGGCGAGTACGAAATCTCTAAATAATTGTCGTCGATCGGTTGTGGCGGCACGCTTTGGCTAGGTGGACGGCTTCGCCTACTTCTTCTGACATAAGGAGTTCATCCCTGTGTTTTTTTAACGGGCACACATTATAACCGAACCGAAAGGTTAAATATAGTCCGCTAGACACGTATAAGTATATATACATGCATATACATTTATGTGTACACACACACACACACACACACACACACACACGTATGTATGTATGTATGTATGTATTTATGTGTGTGTACTTATACGGGGAAATGTGTGGATGAGTGGATGGAATCACAGGCTGATTTACTGCTTAATAAATGCTTTAGCTGCTTAGTCCGCGAAACCTCGGGGGGAAAAAATTGCTTGAAGATGATGAGGAAGTTTGCTGTCCATGCAAGAGCTCCAGGAAGGTAGTCACAAAGGGAGGGTGACTATCTGACTTATGCACTCGAGTACAAATATTCGAACTGGCGTGAACAGGTTTATTGACGCGAACTTACATAGTTTTTCGCTGAAATGTATTAACGTGAACCAGCTGAGTTTGACTTTTGTACTGACGTGAACCGTTAACTTGATTTTGGTACTGACGCTCTGCGCTTCCGCGGGACTTGTTTATATCCCGAAAAAAGGGCGTAGTACTCTTTGCCTAGGATGTAATAGTTAGTTGCAATCACGCGAGATTTATGATTTTTATAGCGTCATTATTAATCTAAAGTGCATCATTAGAGGAGTTTCGAAAAGAAAAGAAATGATTTACGTAATGATTTTTCTTTAAAGAGGCAAGCTTGTTCCAGACGGATGACGAATTCTATTATCCTCGCGAAAATATAACTAGGTTACCGTGCACAACTAGTTTTGCGTGCAGGGCAACCATTGTCAGTCGCGAGTCTGATCTTAGATAACGCTACCGTGAGAAGTTATCCTATGCGTTTTATGATTTTTTAAGCGCGACGTGGCGCCTGTTTTTCTAAAATGAAATTGTTGGTCAGTCTGGAACGACAAAGATTGGATTACTATTGCGTGACTTCGGTGCATTTATAATGTCTTTTGCAATCTTGTCACTTTTTGGGCCTGCATTAAGGTTGTTATTCTTTGTGGGTTGATTAACGTTTACGAGTTTTCACAGAGCTTGTCCAGTCCCTCTTTTCAGTTCTGTCAGACCGTTATCAGAAGACTCCGCTCGAGTCTAGCAGACGCCAATCACAGTCGCGACGTGGAGCCGAAGAAAAGAATTGTGACATCTGTAGGACATAACAATATGAAGCGGTAAAACGCTTCTTGTAATTACTTGCAGCAATAAAGCGAGTGATTACATTTCCTTATTATTCTTGATACTTGAAGCAATAAAACGCTTTGAATGATTCATATTCATTTTTGAATGATTCATATTCATTCTTTCCGATTCCATGAACCGATAAAACGCTTTTCGTAATTTTTCGCTCTTTCTTCCTCTCTCGCATTAGGTGTATAATTTTGCTTCCGCCATTTTCCTATAGATGGCTTTAGCGGTAAATGGTGGTCGAAATAAATAGATCATAGACGTCATACAATAAACTTAGGCATCTGTCAACATAACCCCATAAAAACATTAGTCGATGTTTGGGTTAGCATCATAAAGTTATTCTCGATTGAAAATGTCAGTTTACGAGCCAAATTCTTGTCATTTGCGGGAGATTTTAATTTTCTGCTTCAATATGAAGAAATCTGCGGTTAAGGCTCATCGAATGCTCTCAAATACTTATGGTCGCTATTAGTGAACGTGTCGTGAATGGTTTCAATGCTTCAAGAACGATGATTTTGACGTCGAAGACCGGCATAGCGGTGGAAGAGAGAAGGTTTAAGATGCAGAATTGGAGGCATTACTTGATCAAAACTCGTGTCAAAATCAAGAAGAATTGGCACGATCATTGAGAGTGACTCAACCAGCCATTTCAAAACACCTCAAAACTATGGAAATGATTCAGAAGCAAGGAAATTGGGTGCCGTACGAATTGAAGCCGAGAGATGTTGAACGGCGTTTGTTTGCTTGTGAACAGCTGCTTGAAAGGTAAAGATGGAAGGGATTTCTGCATCGCATTGTGACTGGGGACGAAAAATGAGTTCATTACGATGACCCCAAGCGCAGAAAATGGAGAGTTCCGGCCATGCTTCCACGTTGACGGCCAAATCGAATATTCACGGCTCCAAGGTCATGCTCTGTATTTGGTGGGACCAGCTCGGCGTAATGTATTATGAGCTGTTAAAATCGATTGAAACAATCACAGGCGATCGGTATCGAATGCAATTGATGCATTTGAGCCGAGCATTAAAAGACAAACCGCAATGCAACAGAGACACGATAAAGTGATTTTGCAGCATGACAATGCTCGATCCCATGTTGCGAAAGTGACATACTTGGAAACATTGAAATGGGAAGTTCTACCCCACCCGTATTCTCCAGACGTTGCTCCCTCTGACTATCATTTGTTTCGATCAATGGCACACGGCCTGGCTGGCCAGCACTTCCGATCTTATGAAAAAGTAAAAAATTGGATCGATTCATGGATCGCCTCAAAAGATGACCAGTTTTTTCGACGCGGGATTCGTACGCTGCCCGAAAGATGGGAGAAAGTGGCCAGCGATGGACAATACTTTGAATTATAAATTTATAACCAGTTTTTTACAATAAAGCCTCGAATTTCGGAAAAAAAAACGGCGGAAACGAAGTTATACACCTAATAATTACTTGACGCAATAAACTTTCGATTCGAGTGGTTACCTCTCTTTATTATTTCATGTATTTGAAGCGGTAGAACGCTTCATATTGATTCTTTCTGATGACATGAAGTGGTAAAATGATCTTGTAAATTCTCTTTCTCTCTCTTCCCCTCCCTCCCCCCTTTCTCTCTCTTTCGAATTACTTAGAGCGGTAAAACACTTTGAGTAATTTACTCATTTCTTGGTTTCTATTATTATTCGAAGGGATAAGGCGCTTCGAATTCAAATCTCCTCGTTTAATTTACTTTTTTGTTTTTCTTTTCCTTTTTTCTCACTTATCCCTTCCAATACTCTTCATCAATTTCGATATCATAATTCCTTAAATTAAAAAGGAAATTTCTAACATAGATGGTAAAACGCAATCGCCATCGGACGGGTCAGAGAAAGTGAGCTAAGGTTGAGACATTGAAAAAAAAGGGGGATTCCGATAATTCAGTCAGGAACTTTCATCTCCGAAGAGGCCCGTGATCAGCTGAAGAAGGCTCAATTAAAAAAGCTGAATTAAAGGCTGAATTAAAAAAAGGCTCAATAAAAAAGCAATAATTCAAAAGAAGCACCCTCAAGACTCACCCTCAGCGATCCCTGAGGTGGATTTGACAGAGGTCGATCCTCCATCCTTAAATTTTGAATTTCCTTCCCCTTCTTACTCTCCTATCCCCTGACAGACTTCCCACATCCCGCAATTTCTTCCCCATTCCTTCTAAGGACAACAGATCCTTTGACAAGATCTTTCAGTCACTTGAAAGCCTCGCCGAATCTGCAAAGTCCTCCCTCCCTTTGATCACATTACCTCACCCCACATAAACATACACACATGCACTCACACATATACATATATTGCTAGAAAATCTACATGTTAACTTAGTTTTAGTATTACTATTTAAAACGTACACACACACACACACACACACACACACACACACAAAGAATGTGAATTAAATCAGAAATATTTTTTTCATGAAATTTAGGATGGGATAAAAGTAAAATTTTATCGAATGAAAAAAACATCTCTGATTTAATTCACACTCTTTTAAGTAATGGTTATCCTCTAAAATTCATATTTTCAACAATAAATAATAAAATAAAAACATTGGAGAGTAGAACTAATTTAGATCAAAATTGCGAAACTAATAATGAATGTGATTCTAATGTGTTAACTCAAAGAAAAATTTTTCACGATACCATACTTAGGCAAAGTATCTGAAAAATTCAAAAAACTTTCACATATTCATAGTTTTAATATAGCTTATAAACCTATGAATAAAATGAATACATTTATAAAGATTGGAAAGGATCCTTTGCTTAAGGATGACTATTGTGGAGTAGTCTATAAAATTAATTGTTTAAACTGTGAATTGTCTTATGTCAAAACTAAAAGGCCAAACTAAAAGGAAATTAAAAACTCGTATAAAAGAACATAAGGCTGACATAAGAAAACCCACTTCCGAGATATCAGTGGTTTCACGTCACCGTTTGAATGAGATGCATGAATTGGATTGGGATAACATAAGAATTTTAGAACCAGAACAATCATTAATGAAAAGAAGAATTTCTGAAATGATACATATAAAAGATCAAACATGTGGTATCAATAAGCAAAGTGACACGGAAGATTTGCCTGATGTTTATCTTCCTCTTCTCAAGAAAGATCTTTTTCTCTTTTAATAAATAATTCTAGAACTTTCTAAACTGTTGACTCATATATATAAATAGTGATAAAATATACGATACGACATATAACAACACACAATGTCACGACAAATTTCTAATTGTGCTAAGGATATACTTGAGATTCATCGTTATTTTTTTTGCTGTAAAACAGGTAACGATTCTATTCTTTTATATTCTTATAGATTAGAAGATATTAATGATATATTGTACAAATTTGTTTCAAATTAGAATCTGGAAATTCTCGTTCTACACTTTTCGTGATATGACAATTGGCGTTGTAACATTATTGTACGAAGCATCTTCACATAGAAAAGAACACGTTTATATAATTTTAACACACGACGGTTGAATTTAATGTAGATGTAACTCTTCAACTAGATGTAATTCTGAGTTTTAAGAATATTATTGAATTACTGAAGATGGCGGTCGAAACGTTTAATGTTTTAATTAATGTAATAATAATTAAATATCACAAACTATAACTTGTGCGGTGGTTTCTTATGCTCTTTTTTTTATACGTTTTAAAATTATAACCACGTTTGTTTTTACGATGTATTTTTATACTCAAATTAAATTAGTATATAACGGCTATAATATGCATCAATCTTCCAATATACTTCCAATCGAATTCGCCATAATGCTTATTATATTAGGTGTTGGAATTAATTCGTAGCGTTTTTTAATGAAAGAATGTTATTTATTTCACATGAGCATTAAAAAATACATTAATGAAAGTACTTCCCATCACTTGTAAAACGCTACGAATTAATTCCAACACCTAATACGAAAAAGGAGCAACTTTTAGATGAGTTTTCCGAAAAAAAGTTATCAAAAAAAATTATCGATGCGTCAGATTTAAAAGAAATTAAAAGCTATCGAAAGTAAGAAGACTGATGTGACGAATTAAATTTGGTAATTTGCTTGGTTATGAAGGTTACATCTCTTCCTCAAAGAAACTCGTAACCTTCCTTGAGAAAAGGAAGCTAATAAGGCTCCTTGTTTGATCAAGAAAGGTTTATGAAATGAGAAACAAAGAATCCTCATTCCTCAAGGAAGGATTATGAATACGGATAGTAATCAAATTTTATATTCAAGATCGTCTTAAGTATGGTCTTAAGGAGTCACAATCAGAGGGCCGCATTAGCATCTTAGGCTCCGTTCCAAAACTTCCTTTCCGAGAAAGATTTTACTCTATATACTAATATACGTTACGTGTATATTTCGAGTAAAATTTTCTTCGGAGAGAAAGTTTTGGAACGTAGCCTTAAAACATTACTTAAAACTGTGGTAGAAGGGATAACATGGGCCTATATTCATAGTTAGTTCTTATATTCAAGATCTTAAGTTCAATCTTGAGATGTCATGAATCAATTACAAAGCCGTATTAGTGTCTTAAAACGATTTATAGTGTGTATGCAATTGGACGGTGTCTCTCTCTACATTTCCGCCCTCTCTGTCTATATTGATGTTCATGAGTTTCAAAAGCCACAACTGTGAAACGCTAAACATAGGGTATTCATAATCTGTTTTTATTTTAATTGTCTTAAATATAATGTCTTAAGATGCTAATACAGTCCTCGGATTGACTTACAATATCTTAAGATTGTACTCAATCAAGACAATATTAAATGTAAAAATCGACTATGAATACTGACCTGTTTTGCGTCGTAAAGTTGGTACTAATCTTTCTTTACACAAGGAAAATGAATTGACTTGTCATTCCTGTCGAATTCTTAAAAACACAAATTCACTGCTTTTAAATACCATTAAATTCATTACTTTAACAAAGAATTTATGTTTTTAAAGCATAGTGAATTATTGTTATGACAGATTTTCTAGCCCAAATAGTCATCGACTTTAAGAGGATCCTAAACTCAGATCTACAATAGATTTTTGAACCTTAAGTCATAAGAAATGGACAAATCATAATCATATATCTTAAATAAACGTGATTATAATTTTAAAAATTAGAAAACAAAGAACATAAAAACCATAGCACAGGTTGTCGGTTGTGATAATCAAACTTTCAACAATAAAAAATTTTTTAAGCGTTTATCAATACAACATATCAATCAATAAACAATTAAACGTTTCGGCCACAATCTGGCCATCTTCAGTAATTAAAAATTTTCTTAAGGCGCAAATTTACATTTAGTTGAGTTAAATACAACAGTCGGTTGTTAAAATAAAATAAATGTGTTCTTATTTGTATGAAGATGCATCGTACAATAATCTTACAACGCCAGTTTTCATATCCGGACAATGTAGAACAAGAGTTTCCAGATTCTAATCAGAATAAAATTGTATATCGTTAATCTCTTATAATCGAAATATAAAGCATAGACACATTACTTGTTTTACAGCCAAAAAACTAAGCGGTGGATCTCAAATATCACTTTTGCACACTTAAAATTTATTATTATTCGTGACATTGTGTGTTGTTACTAGTCATAACATGTATTTTACCACTATTTATATATCGAGTCAAAACTCTCGAAAGTTCCAGAACAATTATTGAAAGAAAAGGAGAACCTACCTAAGAAAAGGAAGATAAATATCAGACAAACCTGTCACTTTGCTTATTGATACCTCTTGTTTGTTTTTTTATATGTATGTTATCATTTCCGAAATTCTTCTTTTAATTAAAGATTGTTCCGTGTCTAAAATTTCTATATTCTCCCAATCCAAGTCATGCATCCCGCTAAGACGATGACGTGAAACAACGGAGATCTCAGAAGACGGTTTCCTTACATCCGTTATTTTATGTTCCTTTATCCGAGTTTTTAATTTTCGCTTTGTTTGGCCCACGTATGATGATCCGCAGTTTTGACAGTTTATTTTGTAGACTAATCCGCTTTTTTCATACTTGGAAAGAGAATCTTTTCTCGTCTTAATAAACTTATTTATTGTATTATAGGTTTATAGGCTATATTAAACCCATGAATATGTAAAAGTTTTTTGAACTTTTCAGATACACCACCAAGATATGGTATAGTGAAAAATTTTTTTGAAATAAAGTTCGAATTGTTTTCTACACGGTTCTCTTCCAAGTTAATTCTATTCGCTAATGTTTTAATTTTGTTGTTTATGGTGGAAAAAACAAATTTCAACGGATAACCATTACACAAGAATACATTAATTAGTTCAACAATGTTTTTTTCCTGGAATTTAGGATGAGACAAAAATATAATTCAATCAAATTGACCGATGATAACACCTCTTTTATGTATTAATGAATGATTTGAAAAAAAGTTTAAATATCTTCCCGAATTAGTAGGTTTTTTATAGATATCAAAGATTATCTTTCCGCCTTCAAAATTTAATACAGTTTTGACTACCGACCTTTCTAAAAACCATTTTAGAGAAGAATATGTTGGAATTAATTCGTAGCGTTTTACAAGAGATGGCACAAGCAGTACACTATTTCGTTGTTACCTATAGTTCTGTATACATTGTAAACATCTATCATAGGACGTCATTTGCCGTACATAACCTTTCTTGAAATCATAAATAACAATACTGTATAATTCATTGAATATGTCAAAATTTGTGCCAGATAAAATGTTTTTGCGGGGAGTTTTGCTTCATTACTTTAATATGAACAAAAGTGCAGCTGAAGCTCATCGTATTTTAGTGGATGTGTATAGTGAACATGCTCTGGCTGAGCAAACGTGTAAGAAGTGGTTTGCACGTTTTAAAGCTGGTGATTTCGACTTGGATGACAAGGAGCGACCTGGTCAGCCGAAAAAATTTGAAGATAACGATTTGCAGGCACTGCTCAATGAAAACTCATGTCAAACACTTAAAGAATTATCTACGTCATTGGAAGTTGACTTCTCAACAATAGGAAAACGTCTTAAAAGTTTGGGCATGATCCAGAAGGAAGGACATTGGGTCCCATATGAATTGAAACCAAGGGATATTGAGAGACGTTTTCTCACGTGCGAACTGCTGCTTCAACGGCAGAAAAGAAAAGGTTTTTTGCATCGGATTGTTACCGGTGACGAAAAGTGGATCCATTATGACAATCCAAAGCGCAGAAAGTCATGGGTTAAGCCCGGCGAACCATCAACATCAGTGGCAAAGCCCAATATCCATGGCTCAAAGCTCCTGCTCTGTATTTGGTGGGATCAGAAGGGTGTCATATACTACGAACTGCTAAAACCGCATGAAACCGTTACTGGAGATCTCTACCGACGGCAACTGATGCGCTTGAGCCGTGCATTGAAGCAAAAACAGTCGGAATACTTCGAAAGACACGATAAAGTCATCTTGCTGCACGACAATGCTCGCCCACACGTTGCAAAACCGGTAAAAACATACCTGGAAACACTTAAATGGGAAGTGCTACCGCACCCGCTGTATTCTCCTGATATTGCACCTAGCGACTACCACTTGTTTCGATCATTAGCTCATAGCTTGTGCGAGCAGAAGTTCACATCTTACGAAGATTGTACAAAATGGTTCGATTCCTGGATTTCATCTAAAGATGAACAGTTCTTCCGACGCGGTATTCATTCACTGCCCGAAAGATGGTCAAAAGTAGTAGAAAGTGATGGGAAGTACTTTCATTAATGTATTTTTTAATGCTCATGTGAAATAAATAACATTCTTTCATTAAAAAAACGCTACGAATTAATTCCAACACCTAATAAAAAGTATTTAATTACTTACAACCCTGTAATAGACAGAGAGGAGCCTATACACTTAGCAACCAGCGATAGAGTCTCGAATCTGTAGCTTGCCAATGGGTTCTCCTTTGTCTCCGATACTCGTTAATATGGTTTTACAAGATTTGGAAGAAGAAATTATTATCAAGAATAATATTGTTTTATCTTTTTATTTTCGTTATGTGGATGACATCTTGTTAGCCATGCATAAAGAGAGCGTTGATGACCATCAACACCATCTAGTGATAAAAAACCGCGGATACTTTGTCACTAGATATATGACCATCAACACACATCTAGCGACAAAAAACCGCGGATACTTTTTAGATGACCCAATATATCATTCTGTCTTACTCAACATACATTTATCCTTATCTAACATATGCCAGCATCATCTATCGTAAGACCACGCAACTACTACTATACGGAATTTCGGCTTTGTTAATATTCCCAGTCTTCGCAAAGCATTCGTATACACATATTTTCCACTCGATGAAAAAACTTTTCTTCTAGAATTTTAATCTTAGTTCTACAAACTCGATATCGTTCGTTTCAGTAATGTGACCTCAGTTGCACGTATATTTTTAAGATATGGTCTCTAAAACTTTTATATCAAGCAAATATATACCTGAGGAGACAGTTATACGAGTCAAAAGTAAGTGAATTTTTTAGCTTTTTTTTTCATGAAATCAGTGCAGCTGAGGTCCTATTTGTGCGTACTTTAATTCTGTATTTTTGCAATCTATAAATCCAATTCAGAGATTTTTCACCAAGAAATGATGGTAAAGTAGGATAACTTTAGCATCCCCTTAAGAGGCTTAAGGCTGCAGCACTTTTGTATAACGTAAACGCATAGTGCATAAGTGAATCAACTAATCAGAATCTTTCCTTTCCTCCCATTCCATGGAAAAAAAGAATTTTGATGGGTTAATTCCCTTATGCGCTATGCCAGTGCTTGCAAAAATCTGTACATTTCGAGCCGATTCCTGCGGGCGCCGCCTACTGGGCCCCTATTCTTGAAAAGTATGGGTCTGAGCACAAGAACTTAGAAGTTACTTAGATTTAAATTGTAGACGTAAGTAACGTACAAGCTTTCACGTATGACGTACAACTTATTATCATGTCTCCAAGAGACGGCAATAAATCGTACGTCATACGCCAAAGCTTGTGCATTACTTACGTCTACAACTTAAGTCTCTGAGTAAGTGTTGATAGTTCTTGTGCTCAGATCCTATCGCATACGAAAAACTAGGGAAATGCTGTAGTATATAAACAGAGAGAAACCTGAGAGAGAACATAATCTCAAAATCTATAACCGCAAAATGCTACTAGTCACTAAATAACAAAATGCTGCAAACTTGCCTCCATCTTGACGCAGAACGCAGTCATTTTCAAACATATGTACTTGTATAAACACAGTTTATTTAGGAAAATAAAATATATAAATCAATCTTTTAATTGTAAATAATTTATTTACGAACCAAAAGAAATATTATACGAATATTTAATTTGTGTATATTTTAGTCTAACATAGGTTTTTTCGTTGTTGAAGTCTTAGTGTAGAAAAGTGCATGAAAGTATGTATTATTCACATATAGATTTTGAGGCTTGTCAAGCATTTATAATCGTTCATTCATTTCCTAATTCCTTATATAGCAATTTAATTAAAGAAAATCTTTTGCCGTCTTTCTCCGAATAAAGAAATATTGAGAAATATTGAAGAAGTGTTTTTAACCTAACCTCTAGATGACACTTGCTGACACTAATATGTCATTTCCTTATCTGACTAGCCAGACGTTGCCGTGCTAAAAAAAAGAAAGATATAATCACCGAAAGAGAACATAAAATGCATGAGGTAAATATTTAATTTTATTCATTGCGTGTAAGAATTTATATTGATTTGATTGCATGTAAGTAATTAAGTAAGGCCTAATTGCATGAATGTTGCTTTGATTTTAAGCAAGAATTAAAACTCTTTCTCGTCTTTCAAAAGAGAGAGATAGATTTTTTAAATCTCATTTGGAGACAAATGATGTTTTCCAGAAAAAGACAGTGCAAAACACAGTAATCATTTTAACATTGGTAGATAACAGTATGTAAAATGTTATCACTATTTCCTGTATGTTATCTGTGTTTCCTGTGTGTTATCTGTATTTCCTACTAGCACTCAAAATAACTTTGGTGCAATTGAATCTGAATTGAATCATTAATATTTCTCTTAAAGAAGATAATTTAAGTATTCCTTGTTAAAATATCAGAAATAAGTGGAATAAAGTGAAATAAGTGGAGCAATTATGAACTTCAAATTTTTTTGTTAGATTTGTAAATTATATGCAATTATAATTGATTATTACATTCCTACAACACATTCCTTGAGACTATATTTTATTCTCTGTTACAGAAATTATTGTTCTCAGAACTTTATTCTATATCTCAAATGAATAAAGAGATTTCTTTAAAAAATTCTTTTTCTAAAAATTCTTTTTAATAAAGAGGTTTCTTTAAAAAAAAATCTTCAGCAAAGTACAAAGGGGAAAAAAGGTATATATTTGTAAGGTAAGCTCTTTAAGGGGATGCTGGAGCGAAGGCTGAAGTTAATCAAGGTCGATATTAGGTTTTTATTTCCAATGTATAAGATGCTTACGCCCTCTGAGTTAATATGATCATGCAGGAAATTCGATCGATTAATTATCGATATTTTTATTCCGTTTCCTACATTACCATCTTAGCAGGGACGTATATTATGGTCGGTTCCACAAATGTAAAATTTATTTTGGAAAATTTTCCAATTTTAGAATTGAGAAAAAAATAAACCGTAAGTGAAGTTAATCTTATATTTGTAGAATCGGACCTTAGAAATACAGTTGTATTATTACACATGCAGTATAGACCGTGTTCCAATATATACCACCAGTATTAAAAATCTGTAATATACATAAAGTACAGATTTTTAACTTTAATAGTTATATCGATACGAAGTCATAGTAGCACTTTTTCCTTACGTCCAATGCCATTTTAGGTAATAATAATATAGTATCAATAAATGAATACGACATTGCACATACATAATGTAATTCTTTTTCATGAATATCCATATATATATATTAGGTGTTGGAATTAATTCGTAGCGTTTTTAATGAAAGAATGTTATTTATTTCACATGAGCATT
>NW_011627193.1:0-47295 GCF_000204515.1 Acromyrmex echinatior
ATGTTAAAACCACTATCACACAATTGAATCGATTTAATTGTCAATGCAGTAAGTAGTGCAATCATATATTATAACTTACTTAAAATGATTATTATTAGAGAGTGCGAAAGGCTTAAATATTATTTGGAGAAATGTAATTGTAAAGAGAAAATAAAAAACGAATTACAGCAAAATACAAGTGCTTTTATATTTATTGTTCAATTTAAAGTCTTGTAAAGTCTATGTCATCTGTTTGGAATATATAGCATTTTTAGCAAGCGGAATTTATGCCCAAAGCATACAAAATACTCAGATTAGATTCAGTGCAATAAATGCAATAAATATACTACATGAACCATGTACGTCATAATACTTGTAATATATGCAAAAAGTTAGAATTATTATCTATTACATTCTGTATATATATTCATTTTTATTCCTTGATAGTAATTTGTAAGTTATCGTATCATTTTACATTTTTTCTCTAAACATTATTGGTAAAATCTTCCATGAGTCGTATATCCCACTTATAAATACTCGGGAAAAAATGTTATATATATGAACATATTTTATATATAATTATATATTAAACAGCACAAAGTTTCTATTGGTATATTATACTATTATACCTTATTATATTATTAGAATTCAAGATTAGGAAAGTTACTTTACAAGTTATGTATAAGTTATCCTTCATTGCAAAAATTAAGTACATTCAAATACTTCACGTTTTATAATATATTTTATCATTTGCACTAATTTTATATTACTTTTGGTAAACAATTTTTATATTAACAAATACGTATAAGTTGATTTAAGAAATAACTTATAAATAATTTTATAAAATAACTTTCTCAATCGTGGTATTATTTATCTTAAAAGTAGTAAATAATACTTAACAAATTAAGTTTTTGTGCAGCATATATACCGGAGTTACGTTATGCATGCTATAAAAGATTTTCTCGTATTTATTTTATTGCATCTTACAATAGTAAATAAAAATCCGGTTAGGCAGAATACAACACCAAAATGAAATACCAATACTAACATCATTAAAGAATATGTACTTTCGATATTGTCGGCAAATCTATAAATAAAATTATTTAAAAGGGTATCACATTAAATCAAACATTATATATACAAAGTGTCCCATTTTAAATAATGCACAAAGATTTCTCGAAAACTATGTGGAAAAATGTTTCAAACAAAAATTGATTCGGAGGACAATAAGAAAGTACCACTGATTTGACTTTGGGTGTCATCATCAAGATTATCGATTTTTATTAATAAAATACTATTTTTGATGCCAGAATCTATTAACTGATGTGGAGAGCTTTTTAAAACGCTATAAGGAAAAATTTTTTGATTAAGTACTTTTTGAGATATAAATTGAAAATGATCAAAAGTAGGATGTTTCATTGAAAAAAAATCGATTTGACCATGACCTGACCTTATGGCGACGCCACCCAAAATTAAATCAATGGTACCTTCTTATGTCCTCCTCCGAACCATACCACTTTTGTTTGAAATATTTTTCCGTATCTACAGTTGTCGAGAAATTTTAATGCATTATTTAAAATAGGACACCCTGTATACATATATTAAAAATTGTATATATTTAATCATAAAAAAAAAATATATATATATATATTATCGACTATTTAACATCGTTAAACATTTTACCAAAATAAAAATTCATACCTGATAAGACGTAAATGAGTCGCTACGATATTGTTTAAAATTTTATTGAAATTTTTATATGAGATCAAATTAATTAAGCGGCGTCTAAAGTTTTCTAATTGGCCACAAATGTGAAGAACTATTACAACTAGAAAGACATCTACAGACATGTAAATGGTAGCTGCAAATAATGTCGTCAAGATCTGAATAAAAAATGTTAACTCAAATTGTGGACTCTTATCTGTATCGTAGAAATGATATGTCTCCAATGGTAATGATTTGCGCCGATCTGTGGAATTCGTTACGTAGGTTACTGGAAAGCCAAAATAAGGAGGAATAATTATTGCTAAAAACCCCATTATCGTGAGACCATATTCAATCATCATAATTAATCGCGCTGTTCGTGCTCGTTTTATCATCACATTTCGTTCTTCATCCAGCTTAAATGCCATCCAATCCTCTGCCATCATGTTTATAATTGATAATATAACTTAAAAATATAAATAATTGTAGATAAAATGTAAGCAATGTAAAAGACGTTAAAATATTGAATTATTTAGACATATGTTATTTGTAAATTATCGCGCCAAAAAGAGAATCGTATATATAATTGTGGACGTACCCATTCGTTTCCGTAATATGATAATGTATTTCACTGATACTACTATTAAAGGTAATGTTGTATGTAAATTGTCTATTACAAGTACCATATTACCCCAAACTTTTATAATTGCACGTATCATCGGAACGTTTGAAACAAATATTAATAAAATAAGAATGATGCCGATCCAAATTTTTGGCCACAAATATTTCTTAGTATATTTGTTAGGTTTAGGCCATAAGCCCACTATTTCAAATCCTAAACGTTGTAGATGTATTGCCCATATGAAATCTAATAAATTTTTATGCTGTATTAGCTAGATAATACAGTTGCAAATATAATATTTATATAATATATTCAATATTTAATATCTAATTATTAAGTATTTGTACATAACAAAAGTTAACAGTAACACAGTATCACAAGAATGAATTTATAATATACTGTAGTGTACAAACTTATTTAGTAGATTATTAATTAAACGATTAATAAACAGAATATGTAATATGAAATTAGTACCTCTGTATCCTGAAGAATTTGTAACATCCATATTAAAAGCATGAAGAATGTTTTGTTCCTTCCACGATATGATGCGAAATGATCATCAAGCACGCTCTCTATACGAATGCAAAAACTCGACAGCATTGTCAAACGTGGCATTAAATATTAAGAATGCTATTCCCAGTTATAACTACTGATATCGTAAGAAAGAATTTTATAAACGTTTGAGTTAAATTCGTTTATGTCTGATCTAATAAAATAAGAGGTAAAAAATGTTGCATCGCATAAGTTCGTCGATACTCACTCGGAAACTTTTTTCCATGTTTCATATTGCTGCATAATGTTCGCATTTATTGCGAAATGAAAAATAATGCTATTGCATCTTTAATAAGGCTTTCTATACCAGCCAACAAAAATTATAGTAAAAAATGCTTGATGTAAAATTGTATAGTTATACATGTATAACATCTTTTAAATGTTTCTTTTAAAGGCAT
Organism: Acromyrmex echinatior; assembly: GCF_000204515.1. The sequence continues at coordinate 3,256 of NW_011627193.1, forward strand.
ATTTGCTATCATTATAATTAATGTGATAGAATATTTTTTCTGGACTATAAGTAGATTATAATTCATATTTAAAAATTGTCTTTGCATTTCCAAATTTCGGTGTCTAAAAATTATTATTGTAGCATTTATTATTTTATTGCGAAAATGTTATTTCAGCTTTGAAAACTAGCAACAGTCTCACAATAAATTAAATTTATTTCTGTTATCGAAGATGAAGGAGCCTTTTCTTTTTTCAAAATTAAAGTGATAAAACATGTGATTATTCATATAAATAACGTAAGTACGTAAATACAGTCATCTTGTTATATTGATTTGATTATATAAAATGTCAAATTTGGTAAAACATTATCACTAAATATAATGCAATTCAAAGACGAACATTAAGGAAAAATTTTGTATAATGCTTATGTACTATACTTATATTATTATGTTATACTAATATATAGATTTTTCTTGTTTTTTCTTGTTTTGTAAACGTAATGCAAAAGAGTCTAATTTCTATCAAATTATTTCTGTTGATGCAATAAAAATATTTATTATATTATAAAATATGCTTAATGATATAATTTTTATTGAAAAATAAATAGGCAAAATGTGATATTTTATTTTTACTATACGATAAATAACAATAAAATTGTTTTCTAAATAGAAAATTGTGTCCATTATAAGTATAATATAATTACGAATGTACTTATTTCTATGTTTATGTGAGTATTGATATTTCTAGTCATGTTTTATCAATAAAAATAATATCTAGCCAATCGCTGTTGCATCTTCAATGCGACTTTCTATAACCACAAAAGTTGTTTACAAAAAGAATGGTACAAAATTGCATATTGTATGTATTTTTTAAATAATTTTTTAAAGATGTATTTAATGTTGTAATAAACATGAGTGAATGTAATATTACCTCTAGTTTATAAGTAGTTTATAATTCATACTTCAAAGTTGTCCATGTATTTTCAATGATGAAATTTCAGTATCTTATAACTGCAAGTTTATAATGTATGGTAGCTTTAAAAAATGTGGCAACATTCTCGCAATAAAATAACTAATGCCCTGCTGAAAATAAAAATTGTGTAGTCGAATGTAATTTGTAAACGGTTCTTCTATGTTTCATTGTTTTAATTTTTGTCATCTAGAAGCTTTGTTTACACTTTTGATATTCTTCCATTACATTTGATTTTTATTTTCATCAGAGTGTGTTCTAGTTCATGTTTCTGTTCATTGAAGATAAGATAGCAAGGACTGATTCTTTTCTAAAAAAAAAATTGCAATAAAATGTAAAACTCACATAGATGTATCAAGACAATTACATTTATCTTACCATGTTGATTTGATAAGTACAATTAATATCAAAAATTATTATTAAATAATGTTTGTAAAAAAAAATTAATGTAATTATAAAACAAACATTAAAATATTGTATTATAATTTTGTGCTGATTGATGATAGATTTCTCATTTTCTCTTAAACATAATGCACAAAAATCAAAATTTTCATATTATTTCTGTGCAATGAAAATATTCACATTACAAAATGACTTAAATCACTTAATAATATATTATATAATTTATAATAAACAACAATTAATAGACAAAACTTAATTTTATTTTTTAATCATGATATAATAAATTTCTACATATTTTTTAGATAAATTTCTCCACTTGTAACTACGTAATCATGAACATATCTTTTTATATTCATACAGCATGTTGAATGTTAATATATCATCTTCAATCATGTTTTGTCAATAGGAATGATATATAGCCAATCGATGATTTTAATATCTAAAATTAATTGTTATTGTTATTTCCTGACATTTAAGATATATATATAAATATCATGTTATAAATATCAACTTTATGTACGTGTATATGTAAAAATCAAGATTCTGATAAACTACAATGGCTTTAATTTGTGTTATAAATGTATTTTTAATTTAATGTCATAAATGTGTGGTAATTATTATTACAAGGATTGTGTTATTTAATTTATGTTAGAAAAAAAGATATATATTATTATCAATATTTTGAGATAAATAGGGGAACATATTTTGATGATCTTTTCAATAACTTTAAATAATAATAAAAAATTAAATAATAAAAATTTGTTAAATAAGTAATAATAAAAAATTTGTTTCAAACTTATAATCTAACTTCTTTTAGTTTATATCCTAAAAATAGTTAAATTTTCGAAGGAATACTCTAATACAAAGGTATTCAGCTGATTGAGTATTATCAATAAAAAGACTAAAATGTATCCTTTCCTATTAAAAAAAAATCTTTTTTATTGACAATAAAAAGATTAAGCTTTAAGGTTATTCAAGATCATGAATGTATGTCCCCCTACTTGTTCTACAATTTTGATTATAGGTGTGTCCCCCTTATCTCTGTTTTCAAAAAAAACTTAGTGAACTTCTTATCAGACTCACCTCACACACACACACACACACACACACACACACACGCAGGCACGCACGCACGCACGCACACATAGAGAGAGAGAGAGGTGGGGGGAGACAAATTGCATAAAATGTAAAATATATTTCATTCAAATAGCAAAGGAATATAATTAAAACGCCAGGATTGTATAAGTAATCTTACGCTGCAAAAAGTAGTCATTGTTAGTGGAAAAATATTTCCTGCAGTGATATAAAAAGGATATTTAGCTCGCACCATTAACAAAATAAGATTTCTTGCCTTACTTGATTCTAACTCGTACCACTCTAGATCGCATATTGCACGATATACTGCATTGCACTTAAATGTATATAAAAAAATTTATTAATATCCATGACATTTCAATGAGAATTATTTCAAAAAGTATTAGTATAACAGTATAGTAATATAATAATAGCATAATATAACGATATAATATCAGTATAATAATATAATAAACTTATTTACATACAAATACTATTTATACTCATTATAACTTACTTGTTCTGCTACAAGCTCTCCTGCTCCACAATATAGAAAAGTATTCATCAAAACAATAAAAAGAAGTAATAGTGAGAAGTATCCTTGTGCGATATCAGCCGTATTTATATTTTTGTCAGTTAATATCTGAAATTACACAGAAACAAAGAAAGCGTACTATGCCTGCTACAAAATATTTTGTGTTTTACCAAATCTTACAATAGTAAATGAAAACCCGCTTAGGCAAAGTACAATAATAAAATGAAATACCAATACTATCATCATTAAAGAATATGTATTTTCTATATTGTCGGCAAATCTACAAGAATAAAAATATTTAAAAGAGTTATTATATGAAATCAATGAAACACTACATATATGTGTGTGTGTGTGTGTGTGTGTGTGTGTGTGTGTGTGTGTGTGTGTGTGTGTATGTGTGTGTATGTATATACACATATATACATATTAGGTGTTGGAATTAATTCGTAGCGTTTTTTAATGAAAGAATGTTATTTATTTCACATGAGCATTAAAAAATACATTAATGAAAGTACTTCCCATCACTTGTAAAACGCTACGAATTAATTCCAAAATATATATGTATGGTCAAAATTCGCAAGTGGACAATGTCGACGTTGCCCGAGTTGACTGCTGTACAATGTCAGCATTGTCCCTACTTGCGGACTTTGCCCGTGACATAATGTATCTAAACATGAATCTAAACATAAAATAAATAGATTATTGTTCATTCATTTAACATATTTCTAATAACAATGTACAAAAATTAATGTAATTATTGCATTATATGTATATACTAATAAGAATATTTTTGACGAACAAGTTGTACAGCTGATTTGCCTGGGAATAAAACGTAATAAAGTTTTCAATGAATATGAATATTTACTAAGTTAAGAAAAAGAAAATTTACATTATATTTGATTACATACATATTAAAGAACATTATATCTGATTCCACACATATTAAAGCTAATCCGTATTAATTCTCTATAATAAATATAAATATAGATAAAAAATTTTAATATTTAAGACAAATTTGAAAAACAAATTTTCAATAATATTTCTAAATTAATTCTAATTAATGTTCTATTGTAAAATATTCTATTGTCATAATAAAAATTCATACCTGATAAGGCGTAAATGGGTTTTTATGACGTTATTTAAAACTTCATTAAAATTTTTACATAAAATCAAATCAATTAATCGGCATCTAAAGTTTTCTAACTGGCCACAAATATGAAGAACCATTATAACTAGAAAGACATCTACAGACATATAAATTGTAGCTGCAAACAACATCGTTACGATTTGAATGAAAAATATTAACTCAAATTGCGGACTTTTATCTGTATCGTAGAAATGATACATCTTTAACGGTAACGGTTTGCGCACATCTGTGAGATTCGCTACGTACACTACTGAAATACCAAAATAAGGTAGGATGATCGATGTGAGAAACGCTATTACCACGCAAACATGCCCAATTATCGTAATTAATCGTGCTGTTTGTGCTCGTTTTATCATCACATTTCTTTCTCTATTTTGCTTAAATGCTATCCAATCATCCGCCATCATGTTTATAATTGACAAGACAGCTTAAAAATATAAATAACTTTAAGTAAGACATAAACATTACTAAAGGAGCTAAAATAATGAATTATTCGGATATATTGTATATTGCTATTTTCCGGAAAAAATTTATTATTCATGAATATATACTAAAACCTTTTACACAACTTTTGTCTGAAACATTTTTATAAAATTTATATTTTCCAAGTTATTTAGGACCGATCTTTTTTCCCCAATATATATGTAATTATATGTGAAATATGTATTCATATACGTCCATTACACATCCTTCTTCCTTTTATAAAATTACTATTAGTATAATAAAAGTATTATTATTAATATTTTATTACACTAAAAAGTAATAAAAGGATGTATGAACATGTACTCAAATAGCACAGAATATTTATATTTATAATAAATAGTTATAAATATTTATTATTGTTTATTTTTTAAAATATTATGTAAATATTTTATACTTATTTTATATAAGATTTATTCAAAAAACGTTATTAAAATATAGACTAAATGTTTTATTTAATATTTATGATAAACATAGATACACATTTTTAGTTAATATTTTTTCCTTGGATATAATGTCTTATTAAAATATTTTCTGTGATATTAATATTTATTATGATATATACGATAAATCTTTCACAATTTTTATAATAAATATTTATAAGTTGTGTAATCTAAGATCACAAAAATATTTTCAAAATAAAAAATAAATTTTACAAATATTTTGTAAATATTCTATAAATATTTTATATTGTCTGGGTACATATTTTATACATAGATATATATGTTTGTGAATGTTCATAAATATTTACGTATATTTATACATGAGTTACCGGGTTAATCTACAGCATCAAAGAAATTATACATATTTTATAATTTATTACTATATACGTTAATATAAGAATAAATCATACATAATTTCTGGTTTTTTTTTTATAATCCAAAATATATTTGTAATTATAATTATTTCTCATAAGACGATTTAACAAAGCAACGGAATATAATGCTAAACACTTTATTTTATATAATTCTGGATATACCTGTTTGTTTGCGTCGTATGATAGCATATTTCAGTGATGCTATTAGGAACGGTAACGTTGTCTGGAAATTGCTTATTACAAATGTCATATTGCCCCAAACTTCTATAATTGCATGTACCATTGGAACAATAGTGACAAATATTAGTAAAATGAAAATGATGCCAACCCAAATTTTTGACAACAAGTTTTTCTCAGTACATTTGTTAAGTTTAGGCCACAAGCCCACCATTTCAAATCCTATACGATGTAGATTAACTGCCCACATGAAATCTGATAAGTTTTTATGATATCAGCGATTTGAAGAAAACACTTTTGCAAACTAGCATATAAATTATTATTAAATATTTTACGAAAAATTAATAATAATAAAGTATTTCAAGAATGGATTTACAATACAAAATTATACAAATTTCTTTACTACACATATTAAACATAACTGCAGCACATGAAATTAGTACCCCTGTATCCTTGAGATTTTGTAATGTCCATATCGAAAACTATGACATGAAGAAGATCTCGTTCCTTCAATGGTAGTATGCAGAATGATCATCACGCATGCTCTTCATATAAATGCGGATTGCACGGCATTAAATATTAAAAATGCTATCCATAATTACAGCTACTGATATTGCGAGAAAATTTTATAAACGTTTCAGTTATAAAAAGCATTTATGTCTGGTTTAATAAAATATGAGACAAAAAATATTTCATCGCATCATAAGTTCACTTAACTTGCTTGAAAAATTTTTTTCGGATTGCGTGTCGCTTCATTATGTATGCGTCTACTGCGAAACGAGAAATAACACTATTTGCATTTTTAATACGACTTTCTATAGCCACTAAAATTGTACTAAAGAAAAGAGATAATATTAAATTGTATTATGCGTATTTTCAAATGCCTTTTTTACATTGATTATTCAAGGAAACATGAGTGTAATATTACTTAGACTATAAGTATATTATAATTCGTATTTCCTTCACAATTGTATTTCCAATAATAAAATTTCGATGCCTTAAAACTGCAATTTTAAAACGTATATTGTTTTCTATGATCTAGCAACATTCTTGCAATGAGATAACCAATTTGGTCTGACATTTTTTTGTTTATCGAAGATAAAGCCGATCAATTCTTTACTTAGGATTGAAGTAAGTGATAATAAAACTGATATGGATGCACTAATGTAATTACATCTTACCACGTTGATTTGATAAAACACGAATAGCACTAAAAATTAATGAAACATTATTATTACGTATAATATAATATCTAATTCAAAAACAAGCATTAAAGAGAAATTTATTTTATAATTTTGTATTACAAATTCCTAGTTTTCTCTTAAATGTAATGCACAAAAATCACTAATCACTTGAATTATTCCTATGCAATGAAAGTATTCATCATATTTCAAAATACTTAATAACATATTATTTATAATAAATAACAATTATATAATAGACAAAACATAATTTTATTTTTTAAATATGATAACAATAAATTTCTAAATATTTTCTAGGTAGAAAATTCTTTACTTGTAACTATGTAAACTGTAATCAAAAATCTATATTTTTACACTTATGTAGTATGTTGAATATTAATATATCATCTTCAGCCATGTTTTGTCAATAGGAATGATATATAACCGATCGATGATTTTAATATCTAAAATTAATTATCATTGTTATTTCTTGATATTTAAATATACACCAATATTGACTTTGTGTATATTTAAAATGTACGTGTAAAAATCAAGATACTGATTGATTGTGATGATTTTAATTTGTATTATTATAAATTTGTATTGTTACGTTTTTTAATTTAATCTTATAAATATGTGATAATCATTATTGAATCGTTATTTAATTTATGTTATAATAATATTTGCAGTATAATCTGTAATCTTATTTATACCATTTTGTAATTTTTGCAAATTTTAGTTAACGGAAAATTGATTACTAATAATCGCCAAATGAATATTCGCCCGACCTATCCGAATGCAAGCCTTGCCGAATGCAAGCGTGTGGTGAGATACGACTGCTCAGCACGAAAATGTAAGATGTGTTTGTGTCATATACTCCAACATGCTTCAACACGTTTTTATTGAGCACGTTTGAGTGAATAGAAGTTATGGTTGAAGAAAGTAGGAGCATATAATGCGAACAAATCTTATTTTCTTTCGTCCCTTATGCATTGCCACTTGTACTAATAGCGTTTTCTCTTGGGTGTACTATCGCTCATCAGTGCAATACTCAGACAGTGTAGTGTGTCTCCTTGGCTAGAGGTGAACTCATTCACGTGTTTCCGTGGCTATAGTGTAGTGCAAATTTTAAACAAAAAGTGGAGTTTTGCTACTCGATCTCGAAGAGACGGTGTAGAGCCAATGTGAAAATTAAAAATTTGAAAATGGAAGTCAACCGGTAGCAGAATTAAACACGATCGCATGAAGTAGTATAATCATTCAGCTGCATATATAAGTATAAATATGTGTATGTGTATATATTGTATATACACACATACATACACATACATACCACGAGAGAAAAAGAGAGAGAGAGAGATTGTTAAACAGAAAAGGCTAAAACTAAACCGACAAAATTATAAATAATCTTACATTGCAAAAAGTAGCCATTGTGAGTGGAAAAATCTTTCCTGCAGTGATATAAAAAGGATGTTTAGCTCGTATCATTAACAAAATAAGATTTCTTGCCTTACTTGATTTCAACTTGTACCATTCAAGATCGCACATTGCACGATATACAGCATTGCTCTTAATAAATGTGTATGAGAAAATATATTAATATTCATGGCATATCAATGAGGATTATTTCCAAAAGTTATTAGTAATAATTGATTGAAATTTAATTAATCTCTTACTTTTTGTAAAAATAAAAAAATTAGAAATAGAAACATATTATACAACTTGAATGAATTTGCATTCTGTTTAACTTTTATTCAAAATTGAACATTTAACACGCATATAAATATATATAACAATATATATAACAAAATAAATTATTAATAGTTTTTCCTACTAATGTGACAGCAAATTTGATAATAAATAGCATTATAACAATATAAGCAAAAAAATACTTGTTAGATATACATGAAAATTATTTGATCCAAGCATAAAAGTATAATAAATTTATTTATATACAACACTATTTATGCATATTATGCATATAACTTACTTGCTCTGTTATAAGCTCTCCTGCTCCACAATAGAGAAAAGTATTCATTAATAAAATAATAAGAAGTAATAGTGAGAAATATCCTTGCGCGATATCAGCTTTATCTACACTTTCGTCTGTAAATATCTGAAATACATAAATTATAGGAAAGCACAAAGAAGCATACTACGTCTGTTATGAAATATTTTTCAAATTTATTTTACTGAATCTTACAATAGTAAATAAAAAACCGCTTAGGCAAAATACAATACCAAAATGAAATATCAATGCTAACATCATTACAGAGTACGTATTTTCGATATTGTCAGTAAATCTACAAGAATAAACAAATTTTAAAACGATTATCGCATTAAATCAATAAGACACTATACATATATTCAAAGATACATATTTCTCAATATTAACTTAAACATAAAATAAACAGATTATCGTTTATTTAATATTATCTGATACATTTCTAATTAAATATTTTTAATAAATAAAGTGCACAAAATTAATGTAATTATTACATTATGTAATTGTTATATATGCTAATAAGAATACTTTTAACAAACAAATTTTATAGCTGCCAATTTTGGGAATAAAATGTAATAAAATTTTCAATAAATATGATCACTGAATTGGAAAATAAATAGAAAATGTACATTATATCTCACTCCACACATATAAAGATTAATCCGTATTAATTTGCTACAATAAATACAAATAAAGATAAAAAATTTTAACACATTTAAAGATTAAAACGGACTTGTAAAAAATATATTTAATAATGCTTCTAAATTAATTACGTTACACGTTCTAGCACAATAAAAGTTCATACCTGATAAGGCGTAAATGGGTTTCTATAATGTTGTTCAAAACTTCATTGAAATTTTTGCATGAAATCAAATCAGTTAAACGGCATCTAAAGTTTTCTAACTGGCCACAAATGTGAAGAATTATTAAAATTAGAAAAATATCTACACACATGTAAATGATACCTCCTAATAAGGTCGTAAAGCTATGAATAAAAAATGTCAATTCAAATTGCGGACTCTTATCTGTATTGTAAAAATGATAAGTCTTCAACGGTAATGGTTTGTTCACACCCGTGAAATTCGTTATTACGTATATTACCGGAATGCCAAAACAAGGTGGAATGATTACTGCGAGAACCGCTATTACCATGAAAATATATCCAATTATCATAATTAATCGTGCTGTTTGTGCTTGTTTTATCATCACATTTCTTTCTTTATCTTGTTTAAATGCTATCCAATCTTCCGCCATCATGTTTACAATTGACAATACAACTTAAAAATATAAATAACTATATAGGTAAAACATAAGCATTGTTAAAGGCGTTAAAATAGTGAATTATTCGGATATATGCTATTTGTAAACTACTATACATCAAAGAAAAAGAATTATACATATTTTATTATTTATTTTCATGTACGTTGATATGTAAAAGTAAATTATACATAATTCTTGTTTTCTTATTATAATACACAATACATTTCTAATTATAATTATTTGTCATAAAACAATTTAACAAAGTTAAATACGGAATATAACACTAAATATTTTATTTTATATAATTCTGGACATACCCGTTTGTTTTCGTCGCATAATGATGTATCTCACTGATATTATCAGTTGCGGTAACGTTGTATGTAAATTATCTATTACAAGTACCATATTACCCCAAACTTCTATAACCGCATATATCATCGGAACATTAGAAATAAATATTAATAAAATAAAAATGATGCCGACCCAAATTTCGGACCACAAACTTTTCTCAGTGCATTTGTTGGGTTTAGGCCACAAACCCACCATTTTAAATCCAAAACGATGTAGATTAACAGCCCACAAAAAATCTAATAATTTTTATACGATATAAGCGATTTGAATAAAATAATTGCAAATTATTTTATACAAATATTATTATTTTATACTTTTAAATTATTAAATGTTTATACGGAACAAAAGTTAACGATACTGAAATCTCTCAAGAATATATTTACAATACAAAATTATAAAAATTTGTTTACTGTATACATTAAATGCGACCAATGTAGCATGAAATTAGTACCTTTGTATCCTGGAGATTTTGTAATATCCATGTCGAAAATTAGAACATGAAGAAGATATCGTTCTTTTCAAGGTTTGATACAGAATGATTATTACGCATGCTCTTCATACAAATGTAAAAACTCAGCACCCTTGTTAAATGCGGATAACACGGCATTAAATATTAAGAACGCTATTTCTAACTACTGATATTGTAAGAAAATTTTATAAACGTTCAATTTATAAAGGGCGTTTATGCCTAGTCTTATAAAATATAAGACAGAAAATATTGCGTCACATCATAAGTTTGCCGAACACATTTAAACAATTTTTTTATGTTGCATATTGCTCCATTATATATGCATCTACTGCGAAACGAGAAATAACACTATTACATTTTTAATACGACATTCTATAGCCACAAAAATTGTATTAAAGAAAAGAGATAATATAAAATTGCATATGTTACGCATATCTTGAAATATCTCTTTTAAAGACTTATTGATTGTTACAGCAAACGTGAGCGAATATAATATTATCTCTACGCTATAAGTATATTATAATTCGTAATTCACAATTCCAATAATGAAATTTCGCTTTATAACTGCAATTTTCTTATAACGTATGTAGCTTTCAATGATCTGGCAACATCCTTGCTATGAGATAATCAATTTGTTTTAACATTTTTCTGTTTATCGAAGATAAAATAGCTTTTCATAAAATTGATGTAAGTAATAAAACTGACATAGATGCACCAATGTAGTTATATTCTTGTCACATTCATTTAATAAAACACTAATAAAAATTGATGAAATCATCACTACATACAACCTAGTTAAAACACAAATATTAAAGGGAAATTTATAGATTTCTGATTTTTTTTAAACATAATGCACAGATATAATGTTTATCGAATTATTCCTGTGCAATGAAAATATTATAAAATGTTTATTAATATAATTTATAAAAAATAACAACGAATATAGACAAAACATAATTATATTTCTTAAATATGGTGTAACAATAGAATGTATTTTATATGTAGGAAATTTTCACTTGTAGCTATGTAATATTGTAGTCACAAACATATTTATTTGTACGCTAATGTAATATGTTAATGTTAATATATCTTCAGTCACGTTTTGTCATTAGAAATGATATATAGCCGATTGATGATTTTAATATCTAAAATTAATTATCATTATTATTTTCTAATATTTAAATATGCGTCACTAATATCCATTCTCAATGCATGTACATTAATTTATGTTATTATAACTAGTTTTTAAATATCATTTTAAATATGTGATAATATATGATATAAATGTATGAATAATTTTTGTATGCATCGTCATTAAATTTATGTTACAGTAAAATTTGTGGCTATAATCTCTATTATACATAGATAGGTATGGTTATCGTAATCGAAATATAATAAACATTTAACATTTTCTTCTTAGTTATATCTTACTTTAACAAAAATCAACAGTAAATATTGTAAATAATGAACTTTTGTTTATTAAAAATGATAGAAAATACGATAATTTATATTCCGAGAAAACTACAGATGAATATATAGATTTTAAATATCATTATTGCAAAGAAAAATAGTTGGGTTAAAAAGTATCACTTTTATGTGCTCATTTTTTAGCTTTCTTAATATAATCATAAAGGAAGTTGTTTTATTTTATCAACATTAAACAAGTATTATTAAACAAGGTTTTTGTTGCATACAAACTATAAAACGAATAGTATTGCATGTCTGTATATCAAATTAACTTGATTTATTTGATGTTTACAATTATATTTACTTTAATTTAATAACATTAAAAATGAATTAAGAAATAAAATTACTTAAGTTAATTAAAAAAATTATACAGGGCATTCATTTTAAAGGATCCACTCAAATATTTCAGAAATACTGCATTAAATCGAAAAATGTTTCAGACAAAAGTTTTTTTACTTTGAGGGAGACATGAGATAGTACCATTGGTTTGACCTTGGGTAGCATTATCGAGATCAGAGCAAAATCACTTTAAATTTTTTAAACGGAATCCTCCATTTTTTATTACATATTACTGTAGCTTACTTCGAGGGTTCTATAGAACATTATAATAAGCAATTTTTTTATTAAGTATTTTTCGAGTTATAAAATTTGAAAGTTACAGTATCATCGGAATTAGCATTATTCAAGAAGTCCGACTGACGACTAAAATCTATTATGTTAAATGTTCAGGATCATGACATGGATAGAATTTGTCAAGATCAAAGTCACTGGAAATTGTATCTCTTATTTTCATTTTTGTGTAAAAATGAGTTTTCCGTTCAAAATGAGAGGTACAATTCCAATGGCATTGATCTTAATAAATATTAACCAGTCATGATCCTAAACAACATTTAAGAAGTTTTAGTCGGTCGGACATTTTGAATAATGTTAATGCCGATGGTATTGCAAATTTTAAGCCTTGTAACGAAAAATATTTAATGAAAAAATAGTTAATATAGTATTCTGAAAAGTTCTCAAGGTAAATTACAAGAATGTGTAATAAAAAATGAGTAGTCCTATTTAACAATTTCAAAGACTTGACCTCGACAAATAGTACCATCGTATGTCCTCTTTGAAGTCAAAAACTATTGTCTGAAATCATTTCTCAAATTAACACAGTATATTTACGCATATGCATGCTCACTCGCATGTGCATGTGTGTGTAGATACAAGAGAAAGAAAGGAAAAGAGAGAAAAAGAGAATGAGGTTGCATACGAAAGTAATACAGGTTCCATTAAACAGCAAAGAAGCAAAATTAAAAAGCGAGAGAAATTTAAGTAATCTTACACTGCAAAAAGTAGCCATTGTTAATGGAAAAATCTTTCCAGCAGTAATACAAAAAGGACGTTTGGCTTGCATCATTAACAAGATAAGACTTCTCGCCTTTCTTGATTCTAATTTGTACCATTCAAGATCGCACATTGCACGATATACTTCATTGCACTTAATGAATACATATAACAAAACACTTAATAAATACATATAATAAAATATTAATATTCATGCTACTTCAATGAGAATTATTTTCAGAAGTACAAGTAACAGTTTATTGGGATTTAAATAATTTTTTGTAAAAATAATTAGAAACAGAAATATATTGTTCGACCCAAAACTTTACATTATTGTTATTCTTCATTCAGAAACGGTCACTTAACATACACAAATGTAAAAAAAATGGTTAATATTTATGGACTGAAATCTGATGACTTTCACCTTAACATGTTGTCAAGGTCATTCTCTGAAAGTCATAACCTCCCGCTCGTTATTCGTTTAAAAGTAAATAAAGTTGACAATGTATTTAATTATATAACTAAAATTTCAACTATCACAGATAATTGAAGTAACTCTTTAAATGAAACACTGCTTAAATGAAACATATCACTTGCAAAGCGAAGTATCCAGCCCACATTTTCCCTTGCACTTTTCCTTTAAAAAAATGTAGGGTTAGTATTTAATACAAAATACTAACACGCCAAATTATTTAAAAAATTCACAGTTTTTAATAAATTAGAGCAAAGAATATGTAAGTATAAATTTTGAATCACATGTTATATTCTGCTATAATTTCAATCAGTGCAAAATGAAAATCGGCTAAAATGTGCAACTAAATCCCAGCACTGATTTAAATTATATAAAAAAAAATACATTTTTATTTAATTAAAGTAGAGAATATTTACGTGGAAAGTTATTACGCTCCGTAAGTAGGATGGATGGTTCATCCTACTTGATGTAGGATGGGCGATAGATGTATCGATACACGGAAAATTGATTGGGAATTGATTTTTAGAGAGAAATGATTTTTTAATAAAAAGATCGGTCTGAAATGGTCACAAAAATGATTTCTAACCGATATTTTATAATTTATATTTTTAATTATAAATCGTCTTTGATATTATTTCAAACAAATTAATCTTTTTGTAAAAAAAATAATTTCTTTTTTATCTAAAGGGCAATTTTTTATCAATTTTTATCGTATCGACACGCGTACCATCTATCCGTAAACAGATAAAATAAAAAATGATTGCATAAAATGCCATATTACAGTTAAAAAATCAGATACAATGATTAATTTTGAATGTTAATAACTTTGGAACAAATAACGAGCGGAAGCTAAGACCTTTCGAAGGCCATGACTCAGAGTCATGCCTTACACATATACAATACATATATCAAGATCAACGCGAAGCTCGGTTTGTTATTGTAAATATTTACCAAAAATTTTTTGTTGAACATAACATAAAATATTACTCTAAGATATAAAACATACTACAATAAAATTTGTACAAATTATAAACATGTATCTTATTTATGTGAGAATAGCTTACTTGATACGTTACAAGCTCTCCCGCTCCACAATATAACAAAGTATTCGTCAATAAGACAATAATAATTAAAATCGAAAAATATCCTTGTGCAATAATAGATTTATCTATTTTTATATCAGCAAATATCTGAAATATATACATTATAAGAACATAAAGAAATTTATGCGTACATTAAAATATTTTCTCGTATTTGTTTTATTGAATCTTACAATAATAAATAAAAATCCGCTTAGGCAAAATACAATACCAAAATGAAATACTAATACTAACATCATTAAAGAATATACATTTTCAATATTGTCGGCAAATCTATAAGAATAAAAGTATTTAAAATTGTTATGATATCAATAAAATCAATAAAACTCTGTATGTGTGTGTGTGTGTGTGTGTGTGTGTGTGTGTGTGTGTGTACATATAAACGAACAATAATTTTTAGATCATTTATTAAATTGAAAGGTAAACAAAATACACACTTTTTAATTCTATACGCATTAAAATTTAATATGTTAAAATAAAATAATTGTAAATAAAAAATTTTAACATTTAAAATATAAAATGTTTGTGCAAAATTATTTATAATAACGTTTCTAAATCAATTTTGTTAAATGTGTCACAATAAAAATTCATACCTGATAAGACGTAGATGGGTTCCTACGATGTTGTTTAAAACTTTATTAAAATTTTTGCATGAAATTAAATTAATCAATCGACATCTAAAATTTTCTAACTGGCCACAAATATGAAGAATCATTAATATTAGAAAAACATCTACAAATGCGTAAATAGTAATTGCTAATAAAGTCGTTACGAAATGGATGAAAAATGTCAACTCAAATTGTGGACTCTTATTTGTGTCGTAGAAATGGTACGTTGCCAACGGTAAAAATTTTCGTCGATCCGTAGAATTTGTTATGTGTGTTACTTGAATGCCGAAACAAGGAAGGATAATTAATGTGAGAAATCCTATTATCACCAAAACATATTCAATCATCATAATTAATCGCGCTGTTTGTGCTCGTTTTATCATCACATCTCTTTCTCCAGCCAGCTTGAATGCCATCCAATCTTCTGCCATCATATTTACAATTGACAAGAGAACTTAAAAATATAAGTAGCTATAGATAAATGTAAGTATTATTAAATGCTAAAATATTGAATTACTTAGACATATATTGTTATTTGTAAACTATCACACCAAAGAAAGAATCATACACATTTTATAATTTATTTGATATGTTAGAATAAATTATATATATAATTTCTGGTTTCTTACTATACTTCATAATATATTTTTAATCATAATTATTTATCATAAGACGATTTAATACGAAATATAACGCTAAACAGTTTATTTTATATAATTCTAGATATACCTGTTTGTTTCTGTCGTATAATAACGTATTTCACTGATACTATTAGTAGGGGTAACGTTGTCTGTAAATTATTTATTACAAATATCATATTGCCCCAAACTTCT
This sequence comes from Acromyrmex echinatior, assembly GCF_000204515.1. The sequence continues at coordinate 19,912 of NW_011627193.1, forward strand.
ATAACTGTACATATCATTGGAACATTAGAAACAAATATTAATAAAACAAAAATGACGCCGACCCAAATTTTTGATAAGTTTTTCTTAGTACATTTGTTTGATTTAGGCCACAAGCCCACCATTTCGAAACTTAAGCGATGCAGATTAACTGCCCACATGAAATCTAATAAATTTTCACAAAATGTAAGCGATTTAGTTATAATAAGTGCAAACAAATATTTAAAAGACTAAATGTTTATATAGAAAAAAATGACAATATAATATCTTAAGAATAAATTAACAAGACAAAATTATACATTTACAATATATATTAAACACGGATAATAAACGAAAAAATGTAGCACAAAATTAGTACCTCGGTATCCTGGAGATCTTGTAATGTTCATATCGAAAGATAGACTAGAACATGAGGAAGATCTAGTTCTTTCCTTATGATGCAGAATGAGAGTCACGCATGCTCTCCATACAAATATAATAGAAAACTCGACAGTCTTGTCAAATGATCACACGACATTAAATATTGAGAACAGTCCCTAATTACGGCTATTGATATCGTGAGAAAGAATTTTATAAACGTTTATGTTATAAAAAGCGTTTATATCTGGTCTAAAATATGAGACAAAAGTATTGCATCGCCTCATAAGTTCGCTGAACTCGCTTTAAAAGTTTTTTCATGTTGCATGTTGTTCTATTATGTATGCGTCTATTGCGAAACGAGAAATAACGCCGTTGCATTTTTAATACAATTTTCTATAGCTACAAAAAATGTACTAAAGAAAAGAAATAATAAGAAATTGCATATTATGTATTTTTACATGTCTCTTTCAAGCACATATCGATAATTTGTGAGTAAATGCAATATTTCTACAACTCTAGACAATAGGTACATTATAATTCGTAATTCACAATTGCACTTCAAGTGATGAAATTTCTGTGCATTAAAACTGCAATTTTATAATTATATATGTAGTTTTCAGTGATCTGGCAACATTCTTACAATAAGATAATTTGATAATTCGAACATTTTTTAATGGTAATTCGAACACTTTTTTTGTTTATCAAAGATAAGATAGCTTTTTTTAAGATTGATGTAAGTGATAAAACTGACGTAGGTGCACCAACGTAGTTACATTCTTGTCACGTTTAATAAAACACGAATAAAAATTGATGAAATTATCATTATATATAATCTAATTAAAATACAAACATCAAAGGGAAATTTTGTACTGTATTTTCCAGGATTATTCTTAATGCACAGATATCATTTCCATCGAATGATTAAATCTAGATCCTTTTCATTTGTCACCCGTTGGCTAGCTTGCCCTTCTCGTGTTCGTTTCCGGTCGTCATTACCGTCTCGTCTTGTAAGTCTCACGTCGTTACGGCAAGCCAAATAAAAACTTTATATTTTGATAATTTTGTGAGTCAGTTAGTGCACTCAATCACCTACACTAAACAAAAAAGATAGAATTAGCGTCCGTATACACACACAACACAAGTCGCCGAGGAAATCACAGAAATCCTCAATAATAAGAACATAAAGAAATGTATAATATTAAAATATTTTCTCGCATTTGTTTTATTAAATCTTACAATAGTAAATAAAAATCAGCTTAGGCAAAATTTAATACCAAAATGAAATATTAATATTAACATCATCAAAGAGTACGTATTTTCGATATTATCGGCAAATCTATAAGAATAAAAATATTTAAAATTATTATATTATAATAAATTAATAAAACACTATGTACACATATACACACTGAAAAAAATTTCTGAATGTAAATAATTTATCTCTTGATTAGTTCTAAGTAAATATTTCTTTACAAGTAAATACTTTTAAAAGTAATATATGTTTACATTTAATAAATATTTACTTGCAGTAAAGAAATGTTTATTTGGAATTATTAAAAAATGAATTACTTAGATTTAGAAAACTTTTTTTCAGTGTATATACAAAGTGAAGAAAAAATACTGAAATCCCGAAATATCTCGAAAGATATAAGTTTCATAGAAAACTGAACTTATTTTAACACAAGGACCCAAAAGTTTTTTTGATTTGATTCCGGTTTCGGTTAAATAAAATATCAAATAAATGTTTCAGTTTTAGTTTCGGTTTTTTTTCACCAATTTCAGTAAAGAAAACCAAAATCGTAAAAATTACGATTTTTAAAGGATTTTTTTCGGTTCTACTTACTTGCTTTATTGTTTTATTTTTTAAATTTATTTTATTAAGAAGAAGAAGGGAGAGAGGGAGGAGAGAGAGAGAACGTATTTACTCGTTCAATCTAGAGAGCCTAGTCGAAAAGAGACGTTAATTGATCACGTAACTCTGAATAAAAATTACGTAAACATTATTTTAGGCATATTTCTCTCAGTCCTTTCTTACAACTTATTTAATTCTTATGAATAAATCTCACTTATCACAAGTCTAAATATAAAGTCTATATATATATATATATATTCTTGAATTTCATTACTTACAATAAATTCTTGCTACATGTTGATGAGGAAGAGCTAAACAAAATAAATGCTAGTATTTTAAAACAAGTTTACATTAAATATGTCTTGCGATCTCGCCAGATTTCTTATATCATATGAGATATTGGAGGTATTTACATTCTGGTTGTTAAGAGAGCTGGCGATGGTAATACTGGATTGAACATTGGTGATTTGAATGAAGGAATGGGCAGAAAGATTAAGAATAAGAATAAAGATCAAAAATTAAAAACTGAAAAAAATCGAAAAAGAACCGAAAAAACAATAAAATTTTACCAGTTCGGTTACGATTTCGGTATCATAAATTATATAAAATTTGAGTATAGTCTCGATTTCGATTCAATAAAAAAAGGGTTCCGAAATGGTTTTCGATTCCGATTTTGGTTCGGGTCCCTGCTTTAACAACCTTAATATCAATAAAAATAAATAAATTGTGAACTTTTATTAATGTCGTAGAAATGATACGTTGCCAACGGTAAAAATTTTTGTCGATCCGTAGAATTCGTTACGTATACTACTTGAATGCCGGAATAATGAGTGTGAGAAACTCTATTATTATGAAAACATGTCCAATCATTATAATTAAACGCGCTGTTTATGCTCATTTTATCATCACATCTCTTTCTCTATCCAGCTTGAAAGCCATCCAATCTTCTGCCATCATATTTACGATTGACAAGACATCTTGAAAATATAAATAATTACAGATTAAATACAAGCACTGTTAAAAGTGTTAAAATATTGAATTATTTAAATTTATATTGTTATTTATAAACTATTGCATCAAAGAAAAAATCATTGCAAGTACATTTTATAATTCCTTTCCATATATATAGTTATATATATAGTTGCTATATAGGAGTAAATTATATATAATTGCTATATAGGAGTATGTATATATAATTTCTTATTATATTTCAGAATATATTTGTAATTATAATTATTCGTCATACGACAATTTAATAGACAACGGAATATAATAATAAATTGTATTAGAGATGCACCAGATATTCTGAAAATATTCGGTATCCGGTATTATCCGACACTTTTTTACTATCCGAACGAATAGCCGCAAATAATATCAGTATCCGATTGAAATTTGATATCATTAAATTGTTGATTTTTTCTTATACAAATGTTCTAGAAATAAGTATGTATATTCATGAGGTTATAATATCTTATACATTGTTGCAAAATTACAATCTTTTTCCCTATAGGTTTTTCTCTTTTTTTTTTTAGAAGATATTTTTTCGGAATCCGATCAGATATCCGGAAAATGTCGGACTCGAAGAAATTGCCTTCTTGGATATCCAATGATACATTCTGTTTGGATATCTTATATCCAGTATCTGATAATTTTTCGATCCGATGCATCTCTACTAAATATTTTATTTTATAAAATTCTGGAAACGTCTTTACTCGATCTAACATCTCTTTCGCATGATTAAAAAAAAAAACATCTTTCCGTTGAATATGGCCAACCCTGTACTTGTTTGTATGTCCGTCGTATAATAACGTATTTCATTGATGTTATTAACATGGCTAACGTTGTCCGTATACTATTTATGACAGATATCATATTGCCCCAAACTTGTATAACTGTACATATCATTGGAACATTACAAATATTAATAAACAAATATTAATAAAACAAAAATGATGTCAACCTAAATTTCTAAACACAAGTTCTTTTTATTACATTTGTTGAGTTAGGCCACCAGCCTACCATTTCTAAACTTATACGATGTAGCTTAACTGCCCACAAGAAAAAAATGTTATTTAAAAATTAAAATTAAAATAAAATGCACAAAGTGCATTTCCTAATCTCCATCGATCTGTTTTTGTTGCGGACAATAAGAACGTCGTCATTTAACAAATAATCTAGATCATATCTTACGGTAAATAACAAATATTAATGGGCAAAAAAAATTTTATTTTTATAATAACAATTGTTTAATACAACAGTATTAAGTATATTTATTCGTAATTATTTATTTGCAAATCCTTATTTTTCGTGAATATACACATATCGCGCACACATACACATACACACACACACACACACACACATTTATGTATATACATACGTATACACTATTGTGATTTTCAACCATGTTTTGTCACTAAAAATGATATATAACCAGATGATGTTTTTAATACCTAAAAATAATTATATTTTTATTTTAAATTTTGCAAACATCTCGAAAGAAATCAAATATACTTTAAAATAATATTGACTAAAGATTATGTTGTCAATTTATGTATTTTCATTTACATCCATCAGAATACTGACTGATCACGATTACTTTAATTTGCATTTATTTTATTTGCAAATACTTTTCAACATTTAGTTACATAAACTTACACTATCTTATTGTTATGATGTTCATCACGAAATCTGTAAACTGAAATCTAATAAACTGTGATAAAATCCAATCTGTTTTAACAATAGGTTAACAATATCATAATTTATATAAAATTACTGCGAATATTAATTAGATCACACTCTCTTCTTATTGAAATTTTAATTTAAACAGGAAATATAAAAACGTGAATAGAAACTTTAAGAACTATATGTCCGATTTGAACCCCGAGTGAATAGACTTGAGTCATATAAGATAATCGATAGAGGGGGCATAGAATTAGAAGAACAATTATAACTTACTGGCACTTTGATGTCTTCGTCAAAGTATTGGACGTATTTCAGATACCATATGACTGTCATCACATGCGCACAACCATACGATATCTATTTTTTGCAAGACCTACAGTAATATTCTGTAATAGCTTCAGGTAAAACATTTTTTATGCATGAATATGTATAAATATGAACATACATAAACACACATAAATATACTTATACATGTATAATTATATATGAAATATGTCCATATATGTTCATACATTTTTCTTTCTTTTGTAAAATTACTTTTTAGTGTAATAGATAATAGTAATGTGAAAATAACAAAAAATAATTAAAGGAATAATTTTCGCATTGTTTGTTTTAAAAAAAGAACAAATTTTTAAAAAACGTAAAAAGAAATTGCTCATACATAATTATGCATAATTTTATATACAATTATACATAAGTAATTTTTTTATATTTCTTCAAACTTAATTTTTTTCTAAAACAAATAGTGCGAAAATTATCTTTTTAATTATTTTTAATGTTTTCACATTACTATTATTATTTCTATTACACTAAAAAGTAATTTTACAAAAGAAAAAAGGGTATATGAACATATGGACAAATGTATGTTTATACATATTTATACATATGCATGACAAATTTTTTACCGGGATTACAGACAACTATCAAAATGGCAGTTAAAATAACCAAGAAAAATTGGTATTTCGGCTCATATCAAAGAAATGCGTTACTTTATTAATATAGAGCTTTAGATCTCATTTTTTAAGTATTATATATAATGTATTTATATATATATTTATAGTATAATATATAAATATAGTATAAATATTGGGTCATCTAAAAAGTGACCATCAACATCATCTAGTGATAAAAAACCGCGGATACTTTTTAGATGACCCAAGTTTAAACGCGCACTATGTTTGTGTATGACAGCAAAACCACTATCGTACATAAAACAATTAGAAACAAGAAATAGAAAATCAATATATTATTAAATGAGTTAAAAATCATATATCTTCTTTTTATAAAAATATATAAACTTTAGTTAATACCATCATATATAAACATTTCAACTGCATGTCGAGACATAATCATGACAGCACTATGCAAATATCTGCAGCATAAAATAACAGTAATAAAATAGTGCTTGCATAGTGTGATGAGCATAACATGTACGAACGTTTGGTTATCGAGGTAGATTTGTTGCCTCAATACACCACGTTCATTATAACACATTTGTATAAAATTTGGTGAGTACGCTTGATGAAAACCTCTCCATAGTCCTAGTTTAATTTGATATAATCGCAAGCTAACTCTGTATATGTCATCCTTTGTCAGTCACTAGATACTCTTTTAATTCATGTGCATTCGACAAGAGAAATGTAGTTTTGCGGTTTAAGTTTTATTCTTGAACTAATCAAAATAATACGTTTGATTTATGCAATCGATTTAATATAAGTTGTGCCTTATTATTTCCTCTGAATGCTCAGCATTTTACATGATGGCAGAACATGTTCGAAGCGGCATTTCGAAAATCAGACATAGGGAATTGATTAGATACACCATATATGATTAAAATACTAAAACAAGTTTTAAGATGTCTATTGATAATTTTGACGACAGATCTGATCTTAATAGATTTCCACCATGATTGTGCTGTCACCATCCTGAATACAGATAAGACCATTGATATATAATACAATACGTCATACTTATAATAATAGCAAACTTTGGATAATTCTAGCACTTAGCGGAGTCATTTTATAATTCTAGTTATGTCTCAATACTGTTCACTCGAGGCCCGAATTTTAATTCATAAGAAACTGCAATGGGCATAATTTTTTATACAATTTGAAAGTACAATGATTTTTGAATCTGAGAAAAAATACTGATGGATATTAAATCCTAATGATTGTTGACTGCGATAAATGTACAAATTTCTAAATTACAAATCTTATTTCGCATGAAACGAAAGTATATTGATATTATATTTTGGATATGAAATGTGGGAGTAAATAGTAATCCATATTGTATTTTCCGCTTCAAATTAATTTCTATGAAGATAAGATAAAGTAGGGTTAGTTTACTTTTAATCGAATCGATTCAGGTGAAAAAGAGTTTATTTTTCGGTTTATGTGAAAAGAATTATGTATACTAATGGATAATAATTTACCTCATTTTTATAAAATTATACTTAAAATTATATCTCATCGTGATTTAAAGCAAGAACAACATCAGTCAATATCCTAATTGTACAATATATACATATACATATATATATATATATATATTATTGATAATGTATTCTAAGCGCTTTCCATTTATATTGGCGGTCCAATTAATGAATGACACTTTCTTTAAAAAAAAATACATACACAAAAACAGTAGCTCCTATAGAAATATGATAAAATTTTAACATTATTTGTAAAAAAATTAAAACATGAAGATATTAAATAATCTTACACTACAAAAAGTAGCCATAGTTAATGGAATAATTTTTCCTGCAGTGATGCGAAACGGTTGATGAGCTCGTATCATTAATATAATAAGATTTCTCGCCTCTCTTGATTCCAATTTATACCATTCAAGATCACATATAGCACGATGTACTGCATTACACTTAACAAATAACATATATGTATGGAGATATTAATCCCATTATAATTCAAACGAAGTTTATGTATTAAAATATTAGTAAAAATTAACTGGGATTTAATTTTTATAACTGATTAGAAGAAAAATCAGAAACAGCAAATAGTTCACTTGACTTAATTAAATTTGCATTTTAATTAGCGTTAACAAATTTTTTAATAAAAATAATGTTTAATAGTATAATGCTAATTTATGAGAATTATACAATTATATGTAAGGGAGACGGTAACCGACTGTTACTGTTAGATATTTAAAAAATATTGTTTTTAAATACATCATCGTATAAATAAGTTATTTAATTTTAAATAAAACTGTGAAAATATGTAACAATTAATCTTGTACTCAGAGTTGATTGTCATATATTCCAGTAATATATTTTTATGAACAAATTATACAAAAAATATAGTTTTTATTTTATGTCAGTTTTATATTTCAGGAAATAACAATAATTATAGTATTGATACAAATAAAATAATTATTTAAAATATTTTAGTTTTTGTATTTAAAATAGTTTAGTTTTTTTAAGTTTATATATTTAATTATATACAAAAAAATTCAGAAGGGTGATCGATTAAAATGGGACATCTTGTATATACTGTGTAACTTACATGCTCTATTATAAGCTCTCCTGCACCACAATACAGAAAAGTATTCATCAATAAGGCAATAACAAGAACTGTTGAATAGTAAACTTTTGTGACAACAACATCATTCATTTTTTTATCAGTAAGAAACTAAAATGTGTATCTCATAGAAAATAAAGAAATATATATACAACATACTATATACTAAAATATTTTTTTCATTTTTTAAAAACTTGGAACTTACGACAGTAAATACAAAACCGCTTAGACAAAATACAATACCAAAATAAAGTACCATTATTAGCATCATTAAAGAATATATATTTTCAATTTTTTCGGCGAATCTATAAGAATAAAAATAAAGTACAGTCATATTAAAACCAAGAAAATTATACAAATATCTAGAAATATGTACGTAACACAAAAAAAACATTATATATTTGTGACAATAAAGGCAAAAAAAAGTTTCTATAAACATATGTTCGAAAAATATGTTAGATATATGTAAATATATTTAAAACATTAATGTTTTTGTAAAATGTATATACCTATAAATGTATATACATATAATAGACATTTCATAAATGAAACATTTTCGGACATATTTATAAGAATCTTTTTCTCATTTTGATGTCAGAAATAAATTTTCAAATTTCTTTTCCATATGTTCAATGTATATTATGGTACATTTTTTATACATCTAAATTCTTTATACAGTTTAAATATAAAATGTCGTTGATTCTCATCATTTGCAATATATTTAATTGCACACTTAAAATAAAAATAAATCAAAATTCTTAATAAATGAATTATAAAAGTATAAAAAAGTATAAATGTAATGATAATGTAATAAATTGTAAAATATATTCGTTCGTTGAATTCTTGCAAGGTAAATAATAGAAAATATGATATATTATTTAATAACACATAATCAAACATTAATATTTATGTCATGTTATGTGAAAAAAATGACATAATATTTAAAGTTTAAAATCTTTTTTTATATAAAAAGATATTTTTTCTGTGGTATATTCCTAAAATTATTTTGTTAAACTTTTTGTTGCAATAAAAATTCGTACCTGATAAGTCGTAGATGAGTCGCTATAATATTATTTAGAACTTTGTTGAAATTTTTGCACAAAACCAAATTAAGTAATCGATATTTGAAGTTTTCTAACTGACCGCAAATGTGAAGAATTATTAGTATCAAAAGCATATCTACAGACATATAAATAATAGCTGCTAATAAAGTTGTTATAACATGAATAAAAAATGTCAATTCATACTGCGGACTCTTATCTGTATCGTAGAAATGAAACGTCTCCAACGGTAACAATTTGCTCTGGTTCGAAAAATTTGTGGCGTACATTATTTGAATGCCAAAATAAGGAGGAACAATTACTGAGAGAAACCCTATTATTGCGAGAACGTATCCAATTATCATAATAAAACGCGCTATTTGTGCTCGTTTTATCATCACATTTCTTTCTCCATCCAGTTTAAATGCCATCCAGTCTTCCGCTATCATATTCATAATTGACCAGAGAACTTGAAAATATAAATAAATATAAATGAAACATATATATTCTTAAGAATATAATGTTAAACCGTTTATAGGTATATGTTATTTAACTAAAAGGAAAATTGTATATTTTAAAATTTATTTTGATATATGTTATATTATAAGTATAAATCACATATATAATTTCTGGTTTCTGATATTATTTTTTCTGATCAACAGTATATATGTCATAAGAAAGCAATTCCCATACAGCACATAATTTCAAAGGACTTAAAGACATCCTAAAGATATTTCCAAGAAGGTATGTCCTTTTGATAAACTGTGCTGTATGCTTTAGTAATATAATACAATATTAAATATAATATTTTGTTTTAAATAATTTTAGACATACCTGTTTGTTTCCATCGCAAGATAACATATTTCACAGATACTATCAGTATAGGTATTGTAATCTGTAAATTGTCTATTAGAAGTATCATATCGCCCCAAACACGCATTACTGCACATATCGTCGGAATAGAAATAAATATTAATAAAATTGAAATAACGCCGACCCGAATTTTTGGCCACAAACTTTTCTTAAATTTTTCACTGTTAGACCACAATCCAATTATTTCCAAACCTAAGCGATGAAGTTCAATTGCCCACACGAAATCTAAAAAATTTTTATATATAAGGTATTCCTATACAAGATGATATTTGAAAAACTTAAAATAATTCATTCATTAAACATGTAAAACGTACACAACTAACATATTATAGAAAACATATTATATGGAATTAATACCTCTGTAACCTGATGATTCGGTAATGTCCATGTTGACAACTTGAAGAGTAATGTCCCGTTTTTTCCAGCATATAGTATAAAACAATTGTTGCGCATGCTCCCTGTACAAGTATGAAAACTCTGCAACTTCGTCCAACGTTACATTAAATATTAAGACACACTGTCTCCAATGTTGGTAACGCAGAAGACTTTACAAGCATATATTGTATGTGACAATATCGTTTATTACTTATTTAATATTAGAAGAGATGAAAAATATTGCACCTCTGTACATTATAAGTTCGTCAAATGTTCAAATTTTATTCATACTTTATAGTGCTTCGCAATATATGTTTTTTCTTCGAAATGTGGTTGTATATTTAATGGATTCTTTACACCAGTCAAAAACTTAAAAATATTGTAGACAAAAAAGAGAAGATAATATAACATTTTACTGTGTGTTTCAAATATATGTATCTCTTTTATATATATCACGGGTAAATACAACCTCGCGCTGCGCGTTTACTTGGCGCGAGACACTCGCCAATCTACCATGTCTCTTGATATTTATTATCTTTATAAAGCTGATCATAACACATATTTTACGTAAAACTGCGGACTCTTATTTGTATCGTAGAAGTGATATGTCTTCAGCAGTAACAGTTTATTGTGATCCGTAATCCGAAATTCATTATATATCTTACGTATACCGAAATGTTATTACCTTGACAATATTTCCAGTGACCATGATTAATCGAGTAATTTGTGCTAGTCTCATATTATCACGTTTTTCTCTGCGCCCAGTTTGTCCAGCTTAAATATTACCCAATCTTTTGCTATTGCATTTGAAATCGACAAGAGAACTTATAAACCATATTGCTAAAATATTAAACTATTGAAAGATATTGAGAGGTACTCATATAACACAGATGTCCAAGGGATGTTCTGAAGGATGTCCTGACAACATTCTAAGAACATTCGTAGATCTCTGGGATAAAGTATGAATACATATACACAGGATGTCCTGAATTCAAATATCAAAATTTCGAATATGAAATCGATAAACTAAAGCAAAAAAGTCTTTTAATGATATGCTCGTTATTACTTCTATGTGTGGGAATGTCGGTGTAATTGACTAATGTACGTGAACAATTTTATTCATTTTTTAGAATTTAAGGTAGACTGCCATTATCATGCATGCTTGTAACAAGACCTTAACTACTTGACGAGAGACACAGATTAAATATTAAAATTGTTCCCCCTAGTTTGATAGCAGTTCTTCGTTACGCAAAAAAATGGTCAAGTATAGTAGCAAGTAGCAAACATGTTCAGCAATAAACAGGGACATGTGTTGTATCCCAGGATTATGAAACTTATTATTATCTTTTCCACTTTATGATGCTTCACTACATATATACACACGTAGACATTTACGTATCGAAGGATAATACATTTTTCATTAACGTGTGAAGTAAGACAAAAGAAACAAAAAATTGTATGAAGGAAAAGCCCTACTATACATTGGAAATATCATACAACTCTATAAGCTTATGACATAATTTCGAGAAATTTTAAAAATATAAAAACCTTTTCATACACATATATATAAAATACATGTATATGATGATAACATGTATATGTGTATACGTATATATACATATATATGCATGTTATACATCATTATATTGTATATATGTATTATATGGTATTTATCTATAAATATTATAATTTTTTTCTTCTATTGAAAACAAATAAGCTAAAATTGTTCTCTCTGCAAAACACAGCGCATATAAACAACATTTAAAATAAAAATAAAATAAATAAAATGATAAATGGACACAATTAAGGTGTTTCTTATTTTATTTCAAGTAAAAGTCTCATAAAAAAAATATAAAAATATGAAGATTATATATAATTTATGTATTTATATCAATATTGAAAAACAATACATTAATTATAATTACGACATAATTGTAAGTAATCATATAATAGTGCTGAGCAAAACTCATCGATTATGATGTAAATAGAAAAATATAAAATACATAAAACAATATATAACGTAAAATAAAATATAACACATTTTAGATGTAAGTAGATATTTCAAGTAATGTTTAGTCCAGCACTTGTGTCTAGATCAATAATATTTATATTGTTTTTATCACTATGATTATTAATATAATTTAATGATATAATTAATCACGTCGTGCAAGCAAAACCGATATATAACCGCCTGATGTTTTTAATAACTAAAATAAATAAGCTGTCTTAAAAATTGTATCATAGGGTTTAATATTTTTACGAAAAGATATTATAAATATTAAATTGCAGTTTTTGAAATAAAATAACTGATTTTATTTTAAAAAATTATTAAATATTTTAAAAAATTTTGTATTAAACATATGCTTACACTGCAGAAAGCATTCATCGTTAGAGGAAAAATTTTTCCAACCGTTACGTAAAGTGACTTGTTTGCGCGAGTCATCAATAAAATTAGATTTCTGGCTTGCTTTGGTTCCAATTCATACCAATGATAATCACATACAGCTTGATAGATACCTTCGCACTATATAATGCGATATAATCTTATTAAATATTGAAAATGTATTTCGAACAAATTTATAAATCTTAAAAAATTAATTATATAAACATAATTTAACGTTATCGAAGTTATTATTTTGTTTCATATTTCAATTCTGCAGATATAATAACTCAAACTCATCATGAAAACAAGAATGTACATCTATTCTTACAATAACTTTTTTGATTAAATTAAAATATTTATCACATTTTTGCAGCAAGAAAGTATTTGTATAAATTTGCTAAGATAATAATAATTAACTTACTTGAGCTATTAGACATTCTCCAACCACGCAATACAAGCACATATGTGCAAAAATATTTGCAACAACTGTTACAAGGAATGACAGTCTTATGAAAGATAAATGACGTCCATCAGTGACAACCTATATTATTAATTAATATAAGGAATATACTAAAAGAAATACTAAAAGAATATTAATTGTTATATGTTAATAATGTAATAATTACAATTTTATTTCTTATTTATTTTATTATTGATTTTGTTTGTGTATATAAAGGATATACACAAACAAAATTAATAATAAAATAAATAAGAAATAAAACTGTAATTATTACATTATTAACATATAACAATTAATATTCTTTTAGAACGCATAAAATATTTGAAGACATTTTATGTTCATACAATATATACACATATATATATATATAATGAGTTTATGTTTCAGAAGCGTTATAATTTTTCTTAATTAAAAAAAAATATATATATATATATTAGATATATGTATTAATTATATCGTGTAGTTTTATTTGATCTGCCGTTATGAAATAATTAGCGCTATTATATAAAACAATAAGTGTTCATCATGACAGTATCATGTACGAAACCTGATAAGGCGTACATGATCCATTATGGCGTCTGCTAAAACATGATCAAAATTTGATTGTTTTTCAGAACCTATCATTAAACGACCCTTAAGATTCTTTAATTGACCGCAGACATGGAAAATCAGCAATCCAAAGAGACTGTCAATCGCTGTATAACCCATGGCAGACACCATGAGAGTAACACCTTGTGCGACGAATGTAAGTTCAAAGTATGGACTTGTATCTGTGTCATAGAAATAATATGTCTGCAGGGGCAATGGTTTGCCCGGATCGGTCACGTTTGTTATGTATCGCATGGTAATTCCGAAGCACGGAAGAATAAATAATAAAATAAACGACGCAAACATTATGATAAATCCGCAGATTATGATCATGCGAGGAATCCGTGCGCATCTTATCATGATCTTCCGTTCTTCGTCAGACTTCAATTTTAGCCAATCTTTAGCAATCATGTACAAGAGTGGCGCAAGAGCTTAAAAGATAGATTACAAACAAATAAATATAACAATTAATTATAATAACATAAATTATAATAAATAAATAACATATAATAATAATATAATAACATAAATATAATAATAACATAAGAACTTTACAGTAATATACAAAATTTAATAATTATTATAAAACAGATAAGATATAAATAAGAAAAATATATATTACTCGATTTTTTTCATAATTTATTAGGTGTTGGAATTAATTCGTAGCGTTTTACAAGTGATGGGAAGTACTTTCATTAATGTATTTTTTAATGCTCATGTGAAATAAATAACATTCTTTCATTAAAAAACGCTACGAATTAATTCCAACACCTAATATAATTATTAAAGACTTAATGTTATTATTATATAATGATATGTTTTAATACTGTTTTTAGGGATTCAGCTTCTTTTCTGTGTCAAAATGCTACAAGGGAGATTTATTTACCAGCTTTTTTGCTCCACATGACGATGAGCTTCATTATCATCGACACTAAAGGTAAAGTGAATTGTAAATTGTCTGTCATCGACATTAAATCGCCCCAAACTCTTATCAAAGAATGTATGCAGGGAATTACACCAAAAAAAGTTACCATAATTATTAACAGTAACACTCGTACATTAGACATTAATTTTTCTTGCGTCGTTTCTTTCATTTTTGGCCAAAGTCCGATAAATTCCAGGCTATAGCGATTTAATTCTACTGCCCATTCAAAATCTAACTATCAAAGTGTAAATTCATTAATTCTACCATATCGGACATATTTCTATGATTTCAGACAAATAAAACATTTCTTTTAATATCTCAAATTTGTCTGTTGTTTTATCTTCTTCGGCTTGAAAAAAATTGAATATCCAATCATACTTTTTACATTTTTCTTATAACATAAATTATATACAATAATGATACAATTTTTCAATAAATAGATATAGATTATTCAAAAATAATTATTTAAAAATTGTTTAAAAGTTTATACATATAAGATATATCTACATATTTCATGAAATGATAAATTTGTATAAATGTATATATTAATATGTAACAAAATAATGAGTGTTTTTTTTTATCACTTATTAAGCAAACAAAGCATTAAACAAACGTTTTTTTAATGAAAGTTAAAAACAATAACGAACCTGTATATCCCGAATGTCTAATAGCATCCATATCTAAGGTCAGTCACGTACTACTTTCCTTCGTCAAAAAAAATATTTTCATCCCCACTAGTCGAGTATCATCGCGCATATTCGTGACATGACGTATTCACGTATTAAACATAGGGTCTATAGAATAATCGATACATAATAAATATTGCGTATTATAAGTGCAGTGACTATTTCATATGATTAATGTACTACGGTGTCCCTCAGTGTTCGGTAAAAGAAAATTGATC
Organism: Acromyrmex echinatior; assembly: GCF_000204515.1. Next base: position 35,887 of record NW_011627193.1, read on the forward strand.
TAGAAGGCATTGACTTCGAAGTTTTTGCATGCTCGATAAAATAAAGACAATTGAGAAAAAAAATAATATCGCGTTCATGGGTTGATACATTATTGATGCATCCTTATAGAAACTTTTTTTCATCGTGACATGGTAATTCTTAGGAATTAGTTGTTATATGGATAGTGTACGTGAAATTCCTCTCTCTCTCTCTCTCTCTTTCTCTCTCTCTCTCTCTCTCTCTCTTCCTTACCTCTTTCCTTATTAAGAAACGTGAAGAAAAATTCTGTTTTATTTTAAAAGAAACATTTTATTTATTAAAAACACCAAAAGTTTTATGCGTCTATCTAGTTGAAGACAAAACATTATAAAAAAAAATCATTAAAAAAATGTAAGTGTATTCTTCTATTTTGTACTCTTATCGTAAGAAGTAATACATTTATAAAAAACAATTTTTTTCATTTTTATCTTCTGCTAAAGAATAGTTACTTTACTTTTATTCAAATTTATTTAATTTCCATTTACGTGATCCGTTTTAAAAGAAGTTTCTAAGCGAAAACTTCAATCACATTACTTGAAGTTGAAAGTCATCTCAATTAGTGCGCGCTTAACTAACCGAGAATTAAACCATAAAATCGACCGAACAATAACCAACTGTGTCGAGACTTTAATACGCTGGGTCAATTGTACGAGGTCATCATTAATTTTATAATGCTCATCTATCAAAATATTATAAATTTTCATATTTTTATTGTATATATATTAGGTGTTGGAATTAATTCGTAGCGAAGACGATATTTTCGGAAAAAATTGTTCTTATAAAAGTACCAAATTATCTATCATGTGATGATATTGGTTTGATCTTGAACGATTTTAGGAATGCCATATCAAGGTCATTTTGATTTTTTCAAATAAAAAAGAGGAATCCTTTTATTGCAAAAACTTATAACTGACGTCTCTTGAAACCTATTCAAAACGGTATAATTAAATGTCATTTGATGAAATAAAACTATTTCAGATGTGCGCCGTTAAAGTTTAAGTACTGCCCGGTGTCAGCATTATTCAAGATGCACCACGCGAAAGGCATGGTCAGATTTTATATACCTTTTTTGGATACTTCATTAAAGTACCTTACTTTTCATATAAGTGTGTGTGTGTGCGTGTGTGTGTGGGTGTGTGTGTGCGCGCGCGCAAATACATTAATAACATTACACACACAGTTAAAAATATTTTTCGTAATATACTTCATTCGATTCATAAAATACAATATTTACTTAAAATAAAAACATATCAAATATAAATATCAAAACATAATAAACTAACAATATAATTGTTTATTAAATTAATCTTAGCCATTTTAGTTATTTGTTCAATTTATTATTTTTGTCATATTGAATATCCTAAAGAGTAAAGTCTTTTAATAAAAATAAAAGTTTAAAAAATATTTTTATTTCTATAAAATATAATTTTTAAATAATGAAAATAATAGGAATAACTTTTTTGCATTATTTTGTTTAACCGTATTCTTTATTACTTTATTCGTCATTTATTTTGAATGAAAAAAATAGAAACACGTTAATTTAGATTAGAAGGAGGTACTATAATTTTTTTATGCATTATATACAGATATTTAAAAAATAAAATTTCTATAATATAATTTTTATTGATAATTCTTATTAACATAATGAATTAATTCTTGTTAATATAATTTTATATAAATAAATAAAATTTTAATTAATGATCAGTTATTAAGTTTTATGACCTCAAAAAAGAGTACATATATATTCTTCAAAGGCTAATAATCCTAGATACAAGTTTCACTGAGCTGGATCTCATCGTGCGATCTTTGATCGATGAATTTCCACGCGGTTATTCCTTTTCCGCGATCACGATCTCACGATCACTTTCTCTCCCGCATTCTATCCCGCTCGTTTCCGGTACGTCCGTGGTGCGGCCTCCGTTTTCACGCTCGCTCGCGCAGGTGCCGCATTTACCTTGCGCGCGCGCGCGCGCCTGCGCCGCGACGCATGCACGTTTCAACAAATTGTCATGAACTAAATGCCACGAAAGATTCGTAAGCTCACCGTGCGGAGCGCCGGTGTGCGAAGTGCGACCTGTCGTTCCTGTTGAGGCGGATGAATGGCGTATTTATGTGTTTTAACGCGCGACATCGCCTATGTTTCGACATCATTGCATTCCGCATCCACTCCACGAGTTGCTTGAGCTGTCCGAGGAGCACGTCCTCGCGTATTTCACTAATCCCAACTTGGTGAGCTTCAGCGGGGCTGCATCGTAGAGATCGTATCGTCGCACGGTAGGCGTTGCTGTCACTTGGCTTCTCTCGCCCCGCGCTCTTTTCACACATTTTCATGATACTCCTGCGCCTTGTACGCTTGATTTATACTATAGTAGTACAAATCACATGTCACAGAGTCTTTTCGACCAGTGAAGCTATCCGCGGAATACATGGGCGGCTGTGGTTAAGGGATAAGCGTGTGCAAGTGGCATACACCTCTGACAGGCAGAACGTACCGCGTACTTTTATTGTTAATAGAACAGTCGCTGTTAGATGATATTGCCAGTGAAATTACTATGTTACAATATTCGTTTGTCTCATAGGCACGATCTTAATAATTTGAGTTGCTTTGAATGCAGGGATAATGTTTACCAAGAAGAAAAAGAAACCACAGATCTCCACTCCAACTAACTTTGAGCACAGAGTGCATACTGGATTTGATAAACGTGAGGGCAAGTTCGTTGGATTGCCGCTGCAATGGGCTTCCATAGTCGGGAATAATCAGATTCTGAAGTCTACCAACAGACCACTGCCCTTGGTCGATCCAAGCGAGATCACACCTACTGAGATCCTTGACTTGAAGACCATCGTAAGAGGCCATAATGATCCTAGAATAAACAGACCACTTGCCACTGATAGAACTGTCGAGAATGGCTTGCCTAAGACTAGTACAGTCGCCCGTTCCAATTCTCTTCGTTCTTCGAGTCCACCGCGACTCAGGAGAGATTACAGGTAATTTAGCTTTTTCTTAGATGTATTTATTATGTTGCATCAAATATGTAGATTTATATAAAGAATGATACAAACGTATATATATGTCATAATGTATAGCAAAATTTTTATTGATAAAGACTGGCACTGTAAACATACAACTATATCTAGTATCTCTGTAGTTGATAGAAATAAATTAAGCATCTTAAGTACATTAGATATTCTTGCATTATTTATTTATAGAAATATTTTGATGAGATCAATGAGATTAATGACAGCATAATTTTTTCTTTTATTTTCTTATTTTACAGACATAACAGCAATCTTCCACCATCCGTCCCTGAAGGCCAAGAGGTACCTTCAAATGTTAATCAGGGCTTTACGAACTTTGGCAAGCCACATAACTACATCGATAAACTAAGACAAAATTCACCGAATGTTGGCAGTGGACTGAATTCCAGTATGCAGAACATGCTCCCAAATCTTCAAAATCTCAATCCTAATATGCAATCTTCGCCAAATTTAACTCACTCGGGATCAAATGTACCAAACTTATCTTTAAATTTCCAAAACTTAAGTCCTATTGTAAATTCGCAAGCTCCAGTACAAAGTCCAAATACCCCGCAACTTCTTGACACAGAATTTCATAGACTAAATTCGCAAATGGCTATGACATCAGGTCATTATAATGGCAATGTACAGGTAATTATCACAGTATAATTATTAGATATCATACATTGAAAAAGATATATATATATATATATATATATATCTAATATGTATATGTGAAATATTAATATTATTTGAACTCATATACAATTTCATTGTATACATTTATATATATATATGTATATGAGACATTAAAATTCCAGCAATTTGAAAACATTTGCATATTTATATATAATCACCATTTAAATTAACTTAATAATATGTAATTATATAGTTTTGTTTCTTAATAATCTAACAAAATTACGTATGTTGAATCTTTTAACTCAATTGGGCAGGAAAGACAATATAAGCACATTCTATCAAGATGCAAAAGTTAAAATATTAGTCTCTGTTAGACTTTAAAAAAAACAAAATATATATTCTAGAGTATATACAATTGTATAGTAATATTATTTGGTTTATAGGGTTCGACTATAGATCCATCGAGGGAACATCAAGCTGGCCAAAATGTCTTATTATACAAATTACAGCCAAAAATTTCGCCAGTGGGTTCAATAGCTTCCCAACGACCTCTGAGTCAACTGAGTTCACATAATATTAATAAATATTCTCAGGCATATATGTCTGAGAATCCATCTAATCTCCAATCACATTTGAAGAAGCCGATGGAAACGTCCCAATCAATGCATAATTTATCAAAGCCTAACATACCGTCTGCAGTATCAGGAACTAGTTCTACTCCAGATCAAAATCAGAATTTGAAAAGTGCTGTTTCCTCAGGGAACTTAGCAGTTAGTGCAAGTTCGAACAATACCAATAAACAAACAGAGCAGAGACTTACACATGAACAGTTTCGAGCTGCTTTACAAATGGTGGTATGTGTAAAATTTATATTAATACCAAAAAATAAATTTATTCGTTGCACAATAGAGTATATTACAATTAATCGTGATATAATTTTTTTTATGTAAAAAATATCTTCAAAATATCTTTATTTTTTACAATATAGTCTATAGATGAATGGTTCTAATTCAATTATATTATTGCTATTATGAGTTGCAATTAAATAAAATAAACAAGTTTGCAGTCTAGAATTTTAACTTTCACAATGGCATTTATTCATCTTATTTTATATTTAGGTAAGCCAAGGTGATCCAAGAGAAAATTTGGAGAATTTCCTGAAGATTGGTGAAGGCAGCACAGGAACTGTATGCATAGCTACAGATAAGAGTACAAACCGTCAGGTTGCAGTCAAGAAAATGGATTTAAGGAAACAACAAAGACGCGAATTACTTTTTAATGAAGTCGTTATTATGAGAGACTACCATCACCCAAATATAGTTGAGATGTATAATAGTTTCTTGGTAGACGATGAATTATGGGTCGTTATGGAGTATCTAGAGGGTGGTGCGCTAACCGATATTGTAACACATTCAAGAATGGATGAGAGTCAGATAGCTACAGTGTGTTCTCAGTGTCTTAAACCACTGGCATATTTACACTCGCAAGGTGTTATACACAGGGACATTAAGTCTGATTCAATATTACTTACGGCGGATGGCAGAGTAAAGCTGTCAGATTTTGGCTTCTGTGCTCAAGTTTCTCAAGAATTACCAAAGCGAAAATCTCTCGTAGGAACTCCGTACTGGATGAGTCCTGAAGTTATTTCAAGGTATTCTGTTTATTTTTTAAATTAAGTAATATAAATTATTAAATTTATGCTTTATTATTCAAATTATAGAAAAAGTAAATTACAGATGTGTAATGAGAATAATAGATATATGAAATACATGAGAAATGTACTTTTTCTATTTATTTTTTAATTTTTTTGTAAAATCTTGCATTCTTTCAAAAAATTTAGAATAAAATATTTCAATATTTGGAATGATGTATCTCAAATATCTTAATTATTTCAATTTTTTGGCAAATAACTAAAATGATTGTTTCAATTATAGGTTGCCATATGGACCTGAAGTGGATATCTGGTCGTTAGGAATAATGATTATTGAAATGATCGACGGTGAGCCACCATTTTTCAATGAACCACCTCTACAAGCTATGAGACGCATCAGGGATATGCCACCACCAAAACTAAAAAATTTTCATAAAGTAAGATCATTTTCTTATTAATTTGGCACAAATATTAGAATTATCATATCAGCAAACAACTGTATATTCCAAATTCAAAAAATGAACAAAATATTTTCTTTATTTTCAGGTTAGTCCACGCCTTCAAGGCTTCCTTGAGCGAATGCTCGTACGTGATCCAGCGCAACGAGCCACGGCAGCTGAATTATTACAACATTCATTCCTTAGGCAAGCTCAAAGTCCTAGTATCTTGATTCCATTAATGAGAGGCGCCAGACACACAAATTGTTAACGAGATTACATTTTCGTAAGCTAGAATGTTAGGCAGACATTTCATTACTAGAATATTCTCGACAATCATTGAACTACTTATTCTCTGAGGGCAGCTTTTGGCAATTTGTGAATTATTTCTGCCATCCTCATATAGAGAGTTTTTAAGTTTTTATCTTTTTTTTTTGCGATAGACATGACCGATTGAATAATGAAATATTAATGAAAATTCTCATACGTACGAATTTGGAGTACCATGTAATATTGAGGATTTTTAATTTTAAAAGTATTGAAATTGGCATCTTTCTTTTCTGAAACCAAAGAGAATAATGTTATTCACAATTTTTAGGTTTCTATATAAAACTTCGAACATTAATATATATATAAGCGAATCCTTTCGGTTATGTCTAATATACATATGTAATATATGAAAAAAAATTTATAGCTATACTTTAGAAAATATTAAATAGGAAAGTCCGAGTCATGATCATTACCAATTATTATTCGAGTTATGACATTCCAATCGGACCGAAGCTTGTAAGTATTATTTTGAAAATAGTTTACTACATTCCAGAGTATTGTTTTATATGTATTATTTTAATAATTTGACAAGGCTGCGTTTTTAAAAGACAATATAACATTATTCTTCAATTATTGGCACTGCCAATGTTTGATTTACAGTTGTAAAATCAAACATTGTTTTAATGTTATAACGGATAATTATAATTTTGAAATATTTATATACATAAAATACGTATTCACCAAGTGCCTTTACAGTTAGCACTATTGCAACGATTAACTTGTCATTATAAAGCACTATTTATTATTAGTATTAATGGGCTTTAGACATATCAAATCATTTATTGTTTATTATATTATTCAAAACGCAGATCTATATGTAAGAAATAAATATATACAAGGTGTCTGGTAGTAATCGGATTACTTTTCGAAAACAAGTAAAATGGGCTACGCTGAGTCGAAGAGTTCTATACTGTTTTGTAATAGTTAATAAGATATTAATTACTAAAAATCGCTAAATGAGCGCGTATTCACTCCTATCGCTAAATGTAAACATGTAGCAAGAAATAATCACTCAATGTGAAGAGAAGTGTTTTTTGCCTCATTGCTGCTTGTACTCTTAGCATGTTCAATAATCTACGATGTTGAGCGGTCGAACTCGCCAGATGCATTTGACGGTAGGCACTGAGCGGATTTATTCGATGATCTTCAGTAATTAATTTCTTGTTAACTATTGCGAAAATTGCAAAATGGTACAGGATCTTCTGATTCAGTTTATTCTGCTGTACATATTTACAAAAGATAATCTTCATTATCGACCATTCTATTAGGTGTTGGAATTAATTCGTAGCGTTTTACAAGTGATGGGAAGTACTTTCATTAATGTATTTTTTAATGCTCATGTGAAATAAATAACATTCTTTCATTAAAAAACGCTACGAATTAATTCCAACACCTAATATATTAATTTTTATTATTTTAAATGTTAATTTTGATATTTAAATACTTTTAAAGGAAAGTTTTTTTTATAAACTTTTCTTTTTAAATAATAATTCAAAATAATTCATAATTTGAATCTGTATATTTATAATTGATTCAAAGTTCTTACAAAGGAAATTTGAATGCCCATTACTACTTGTATAGAATGTTCCACCCAAGCAATATTTTTATTATCTTACTAAATTTATGAAAAGCCATAGTTAAAATAACTTAACCAGTAGACCTAATTTTATTTTTCTAAATAACATCATATTACATATACGTTCCAATCATATCATTATATATACATTCCATTTGTGAACTTTTGTAATATTATATTTTCGATTTATCAAAAAGGGTTAACATTCGATTATTTAGAACTTTAGATATTGAGATATATATTTAATTGTTACTTGAATTATAATATTGAAATAATTTGGTAAAACAATATTACGAAGAACATCCAGAAAGTAATGTAACAAATCTTTTTCATTCGTAATTTATTATTATTATTAATATTACTATTAATAGTAATAATAGTAGTAATAATAGTAGTAATAATAGTAATTTTGTAGTAATAGTACTAGTAGCACTAATATCTCTTTTCGTTTCTCTCAGGATTAGAGTAACTTCTGTTTCCTTAGCTAACTTTTTCTAATTTATAGACTAAGTTACAAATTTATGATTAATTTTGTTATTAAATTCGTAAGACGAAATAGTGACGAACATATCTTTCGATATTATCCCTAATTGGCCTTGATACTTATATATTATTATTGGACCGATGATCTACTAAGTAATTAAAAATGAGCCTGTTCTGTTTACTCCTGATGTCTTGGAAAATATATTGACATACTGAAAACTTATAATTTGCATATGCATTACAATTACATAATTTAGATAATCTATAGATTTTCAGTAATCAATATATTTTGGAACGCAGCATGTTCTTTTCAACTCTGAATTTCATTTTAGTACCATTTTAAATGCTCGTTATTAAAACTATTCTATTCATTACAATCAAGTCAGAAAATTCTGTGACATATTCTGCTATACTGCGATTAAATATTTTAATTCGTTGCTTTTAAATGTTCGATCTTCTTTATTCTCCTAATTTCAACTCTATCGCTCGATTTCTATCTTTCTTTTCATAGTTTATTCTACGATCTTTACAAGTTATTTTTTACTATTATTTTATTTCTTTACTACGCTTTTCTTATTTCTATTTTCATTATATTCTTATTTTTGTTTTATTACAGTCGGTTATTACAACAACAGTATTGTTGACGTCTTTACACGTATTTTTTCTTGTGTATACTTATCGGTCTTGTAAAATATCAAATTTGTACGTTTAATTGTAATAAATTTATTATTATCATGTTATATATTATTAGCACATTATTCGCGTTATTTACTTCCTTAAGATATTATTTTTATTTAATAACATAGAATTGAAAGAATAAATTTGTTGCATTACTTTCCGGGTATACTTTTTGTAAAATGTACTATTCATATAGAAAAAAAAATATCAAAAAGAAATATCAAGATTACTAAAACAAAAATTAAATAATACTTTTGTATGACAAATATATACAATATATTTAAATATTACGGAGGAGAAAAAGAGAAAGAGAGAGATATGATATATGATATGTATGATATATGTGTGCATAGTATTTTATTCATGATATAATTTCGTACTTGAAAATTTAAAATTTAACATAGATATTTTTACATTATTTTATAACAGTTTGTCACAGTTGATAAAATAGTATTCTTAATGAAAGATATGTGATATTTTTATTACAAATGTTATACGAGTTATACATCGTAATGTTTACTTTATGTAAACTAATAAATATTTAAATAATAGAAATGAAAAGTAATTAAATACAGTAAGACATTAAATGAACTAACTAAATGAAAATATTTCCAAAAATAATTTACATTATACTGAATTAAATATATATTTTATTACATAGCACTACATCGATGAATTTATGCAACTAAACTGCTGCACCTAATTATCTTATTGTTTAAATCAGTACTATTCGAACAGGGTTACGTTATATTATTTTAAGACAAATAATCTGAATAAATGTGAAATATGTATGTAGATCCATATATATGGAAGTATATACAAAAATGCTTAATTTTGATAAGGAGTTTATTATACTTTTAGATATATCATTAATGTATGTAAAAAGAGGTCAGGAATATTGCAAAGTGACAAAAGGCGAAAGCGTGATTTTGTAATAGCTAATATTTTGTGTATATTTAAGATGTATATTTTTTCATTATATTATATTTTTTGTACACTCGAGATTATTGCATAATTTAATTTGAAATTTGTGAATCTTCCAATTTCTATTGCAGTTTAATTTACGCATGATTAAGGAACGTTATATATATATTTGATGATTACGCATCGAACTATTCATATTATATTTTCAGCCATATAATCTTTTCAGTAATTAAAATTATTACACAATGTTTATTAAAAGGAATGTGTGATATATCAAAATTATAGATATTATGAGAGTAGCTAAATGATAAATAAAGTTTTTTTTTTGAGGATGTTTAAAATCGCTTTTATTGTTTGCAGTTAGTATGTCAAACAGATTTGTCCAATCATATTCGCCATATATTTAAGTAATTACATTATAAAGTTGTAAGGAAGCTAATAGAAAATCTATCATATTTTACATTATGTTATAGATTAAAAATTATTCTGCATATAATAGAAATTCGAATTTTTTACAGCGTGATCTGATTAAACAAACATATTGACAAACTTGTATGTGTAATATCCAAAAATTGATCATAGCATACATATGCAGGATTTTACATATTGTAAATTTATTACGTATAATAAAGAATCTATTTACAAAACTCGTTAATGTGAATAAGCTTTTAAGGTTTTTTGCAAATTTTTAGCTCATACTAATTCTTGAAATAATATTTATTCGCGCGAGAAAAATTTATTCATAAATATTAAAATTCGATTTGTATCATAAATGTATTTTAAAAGAATAAATATTCTTTTAAACATTCACGTTTGATGTGGATAAGGGAATGTGATGTCAATAAAATAATATATGATAATTAGCATATACAAGTAATACGATCTTCATTTTTATTGATTAAATTAACAATTGACGAAAATGAAAATATAGGATTTTATGTATACAAAAAAAATGTTTATATTCTTAAAATATAGTTGCTTTTTTCATATCTTTTATATATTTTCGCTCACGTATTTTTATCTCGTATATGATTATACTTTGAGCATAATTATAACGTTATCGTTTTCGATACACATTTTATCAGTTGTACGATAAAATAAAATATTTGCCTTATTATACATAATCGACCTTAAAAAATATTTATTATTATGAACTATGTAAAAGAAAAACTCAAGAAAATATAAAAAAAGGAAAAAATTAAAATTAAGGCTTCTGTTCACTCAACATTACTGACGTCACTATCCAACATAATGATGAGTGAATAGGATTTTAAAAACTGAAAATATCGAGTGAGGAGAACATAATCTCCTTCATTTACAGAGTGATGATAAGAAAGAAATAATAAATTTAAACTATAAAATTTTCAAATATATTAATAAGAAGAAAAACTGCTCAATGCTATAATATAGTAGACCATAAACAATTTGCAATATCAATATATTTATTAATATTAATTTTTTAAAATATTTTTGTTTCTAAGACTTTCAAAACATTGATACAAATGTTAAATAACATAAGGCGAAAGATTTAAAAGTGAAATTGTAAAAATTTAAATATTAATTATAAAAACTACAATCTAAATTATTTTATTTCTAATATATAAGGCACTTTTCAATCAATTAATTATTTAAATAAATTTTATGAAATTCTAAA
>NW_011627193.1:47455-57718 GCF_000204515.1 Acromyrmex echinatior
TTATGTAAATAAAAAATTTCAAATTTATGAAGTGAGGAAATAAAAAAATTTTAATTTTATCGGTAAGTATTATATTCATATAAAAGTTATTATTCTATAATATAATATATATATTAAAAAATAAATTTTTATGCTACATAATTCAATTATTTTTATTATGTTTTCCCTTTCTTCATGATAATGTCACAATCACGTGCTTTCTCTCACGTGTCTTTTAGCACCTTCGATGTAATCTAACGTCAAAAGAATTCAACGTTATTCGACTCTTCACTCGCGCAGTCCCGTGCAATCCGCTGTTACCATGCGAGCCAGTACATTCTTGACTGAAAGGCGTTCCACGGTGGCCATTGCCGATTGGTCGAACGCGACGAGCCCCTGCTTGACCGAAATGACCTTCACATTCTGGTCGATCCCATTGGCGTCGTTTAGAAGTCTTACATAAATTAATTTGTACGCAGCAGTTTTATTTAATCGCGCCACTTAAGTACCAATCAAGAGCGATTGTTTTTATAATCATGTGTAATCATGTATACATTTTTGTTTCTGAATCTAATGTAGTACAAATGAAAATAAATAAATACCGAGGATAACTCTGGTTATAACAAGTGACGAAAGCTGATGATGAAATCGTCGCTGGTATTTATAGTCAGTTCTTATTTCAAGATCGTCTTAAATAATATTTTAACATGCTGTTATAGAGGCTCGGTGATTGATTTATGATATTTTAAGATTTATTAGTATTTTAGACTTACGACGGTTTTAAATATAAGAATCCGGCTTTCTTATAGATACGCATAATCGTTGCAACGACAAAAGATGCAAGTTGGAATTCGTTCCTCTTGGTTTATTGTTATTCACATAAACGCTACATAACAAAGTTGCATAATACTCAAGGTCGTTGCTTATGAAGCTAAAAATACAAACAATATTTAATTTATTTCACGCGGCGAATTTGCTATATTTATAAAACTTCTATATAAAATGTTAAGTAATAATAAAAATATAAAAAATGAAAAATTATAATAATCGTACAGTTATATAAATATACATCTAACAAAAAATTAGAAAACAATAGAGAGAATTTACTGTAATAACCATTTGCAAAAAAAAATCTGCAATAAATTATATGTATATTGTAAGTTAAAATTTAAAATTGTTTCTCTGCCAATGTGATGCAATGACAATTGAATATATTACGTTATTGGAAATTCCTATTTGCAATATTTTTATTTCATTTTATCAGCAGTTAAATATAATGAATGATTCATTAAGAAACATGTAATTTTAGCATTGTACATACATATATACAGTTAAGGTTTAATAAAATATGAGTAATAATTAATAATTTATTAGAAAATTCTACTTTATATGTTCCATGTTTTAAATATATATAGTGATCGTAAAATTATAATATATATTAAAAGCTAATAAATTGTCGGAGAAAAAGAAATATCATGTTCTCTAATAATTAATCGATCATCTCTTGTCATCGTATACGATTTGCATTCTTGTCTATGTATCGCTATCAAATCATGCTCTAAATATTATTACATAAAATATATTTTCATTCTCTCTATATATATTGGATTTAGCTTGGCCACGCCAATGTAGCTCGTTGGTAACAGGACGCTGCTCGATTATCAGCGGCATATAACGCAGTAATACATTACGACTCAAAGTACACTATGGAAGGCAATGGTAGGAACGTTACGAATGATTATATATCGCGAAGAAGTTTTTGATACGATGTAAAGCAAAAATAGCATTCTGCGTGTGGCCGCAGTCGAAGTGCCACGTGACTGCTAAAAAATACTGGTCACGTGATAACGTGAACCGATGCACATTGCTCAGAAAATTTCATCATGTGTACGCCACGCATCACGTAAAAACCGCTTCCGTTGGAAGCGCTTTCTCGCGAAATGAATCACGTCCAAGATATTTTTGCGTATGTAACTAATTCATGGCTCTCCTGATAATTTCCGTATGTCAAATTTGGACATTTGGGCAAATTTGTATATTATCTGTTCCTCTCTACCTCAAATGCTTTCTGATAATAACGCGGTTTCGCTTTTTAGATTAAACACAGTGTTATAATAAATGCTTTCTATTTGGAGACACAAATCGACACACGTATTGTTAAATCTTTATTACTCATAGATTGCCAAAAAATATAGAACGATATAATTTGTGTCACTAGTGTCTAATTTCGACTAATGTATTATATAATAAGATTAATTTTGGTTTAACTTATTTTTAATCTTTCTTCAGTTCTAAAAAATAAGAAAAAGATAAAGAGTAAATTAAAGTGAGTTAAAATTAATCTATATTAGTAAAAGGATATAAATATAAAGCATCCTATGATACCATAGGTTCATAGAGCGTCATCATGAATTTATATATACTTGTAGTATTCAGAACGCGTTTATAATGATATTAGCGCGCTAATATGCTATAATTTACATTACGCTATAGAATTTTAGAAATAAAAGCGCGTTCTAAATATGGGCCTATATGTTTACATGGTCTGATTTATACCAAAGTTATAACATCGGATGTTATTATATATGTATAATTATTAACTTTAGATGTCGTGTAAATGCTATTTTACGACGAAGTTATTACATGCAGTAATTTCGTTGTAAAAGTATATCGGTACGTATAACACCGATATTATAACTTCGAGATAAATTGAAATCGTGTAAACGTATAGTAGCTTATATTACAAGTGAACTTGTAAGTAATAAATAAGATTATGATGATGTCTTTATGATATCATTAAAACTTCTGCGTTCTGCCTGGCTGGCGAAGTTTTTGCATTTGAATTTTCTGAAGTTTCCACCTATAAATGTCTTATTCTTTCTTTTTGTTTAAGGGGTGGACTTTGATCGGACTCGTGTTCAGCAGATCCGTCACGGTTGTTTTTGCCGAACGGTATCTGTCCTCCGTGTCCTTTTTTTATGCGACGGTATAAAAATTCATAATGACAGTAATATAGTCTGTGACGCAACAATGACGGGTTATTAACAGAATACAGAAGCAGAGCGCAACGACCAATGGGAACCTCGCTTCCGCGGAGGCTCGACTAACTCGACTTCGTCACGTGTGTGGTCGTGAGAGATGCCTGACCAGCTGCCTTCAAGAAGAACTAATGGGAAAGGAAAGTTGTACGCTGGTATGGTCGTTCGTTGACAAGATTTAAATTAGCTGCTTATCTCGCTTCATCGAATATTACGTTATATCGCAAAAACAAAATTACATTTCCTCTGTAATAAATTCATTCATATCAAATTCGCCACAAAGACAAGTTTATCCGATCATACAATATATAATATTCATTATACATTTTTTTTCTCTCTCTCGTTAATAATACAATAAAATATATATATTCCTAATATATCCTATCCCCTTTTTTCATTAAAATCTAACTTAAAATGTTTCTACATATTTCAAATTTTAAATAAATACTAAGTGTCTGTATTAATATTATGTTAATTGTGTCTATAATAAACACGTTAATGTGATAAACACGTATCTAATATTAATTACTTAGTAGATATAAAATTAGTTCGTTAGTAAAGTAATATATATTTTTTATATTAAGAATTAAAATTCTTTATGAACTTCTGTATAAATAACAATGTTTGAAAGTCAACATGAAAGATGTAAAATAAAATGAATTATACTTGCGAGTATTACACTGCATATTATATAATCCAAGTAAACAAACAATACTAAAATGGTATCACTTCTATAATTTATCAACTTGACTTATAATGTATGAAAAATAATGTGTAATTGATATTAAATTTTCTAAACAAAGATCATGTCAAAAAATATTCAGAAATATTCAGAATAAACTTATTCATGTACTGATTAAGAGCAATTTGAAACAGAGGTTGCGAAGAGAAGACCGAGTCTCTTTAATCATCAAAGATATTTTTGGAGCAAGGAGTAAAAATCCTACGCAGCTGTAAAAGATTTTTCTTTTTCTAAATATATTTACATGGATGATCACAATCTTTAAAGGCCTTAATGCCTTAACAAATATTGATGTTGAAAATAGTTTATAAACATTTGTTTAAATTAAAACTTTAATCTATAAAAAGAAATAACTTGGAATGTAGCCAGCAGCTTAAAACAGAATGGTTACTCAAAACTTACAACTAAATTATATATAGACACTCAGCATTGATTAAAATAGATATTTCACCTTTTAAACTTTAATTTATTTATACAAAAAAATTTAAGTAGAACATGATAGTAGACGGATAATAGACTTCGAATTATGTCTTAAAAAATCTGTAGTTATTAATATCACATTGCTTTATCTTATATGCGTTTAGAAAAAAAGGAAGGTACAAACAGTTTTTATATTTTTTCATAACGATGATGCTAGAAAAATGTCGACGAATAAATTCACATTGTACCCTGCAAATTTCCGCTCCGCCTTCTCTATACTTTGAAGCGTTGTATACGGATAAATGCAGCAAAAGACCTTTCTCCTACGTACCGAAAGTTTCGAAGGATTTCAGGGCGTCAGCCCATTTAGCGCCTTTCATTCAAGCCTCGCCCACGTTTTATTCTTTTCCTAGATCATATTTGTCATATATTTCTCGACAAAAATGTAAACGAGACAGCGTCGTATTATCTCGTACAGTAAGTAAATGATGTCATTAATAATATTTTTCAATATCATATTTATACGCGTGCCTGAGACTAATTTAAATAATCATCAATTTTTCAAGCTAACAACTTAATTAGACGTTTATGTAACAGTAATTATTGCGTAAGAATAATAATTATTATTGTATTTTATACAGTGTAAATATAGCATTGTATTATACACAGGATGATTTTAATATCTGAACTAAAATAACCTCTTTTCAAATCAAGATAGAGAAAAATTAATTTTTTCAAATTTTATTCTTGAGAACATTAATCTTCAATAATTTTCAAAGAAAAAATCCTTTCAATTATTCTCATTTTAATATGTTTATACACAGAAAATAATGAGAAGAATCAATTTATACTAAAAACATTTTTTAATGTGTTGCATTTTATAAGCGCATCTTAGTGCATTGTTAAAAAAAATATAATAAAAAATATGATCAGAATGATAAAAATTATATTAAACAAAGATTTTCTTGTACCACTTTTTTCTATCATGACTTAAAAAAAGAGCTGTAATCCAATTACTAAAATCATCCTTTACTGTGCATAAAAGTACAGTATAAAACAATCTATTAAAGTAAAAGCCATTTGTGTGTAAAACTAAGAAGATTACGAGCGTTATCTGTTCGCAATATTGTGGTGCAGTCAATAAGTGTCTTACCCTTTGAACATTCCTATTCGTATTCGCGAAAGTTATACAGGACCGGTTTCAACGATATTGATTAACTCTGCGTTTAACTTGACTGCTTCTCCGGCCGTATCACAGGTGCAGAAGGATTTCGCTGAGCCGTGGTTGTTAACCGACATTGATAAAACCGGTCCTAAACGGTGCAATCTAGTGATTCAAGTCTACAGCGATTTTCATGATGCTGAAAAAACATCAAACTTGATGCATGAAGTTGATCGTTCGTCTGCGAAATAAACGATTATTTAAAGGCTCGCTACCTTCCACATCAAAGATATGAGCGAAGTGAACAAGAGCACAGAAGTTCCATAAATTGTAATTTTGTAATTATAAAATTTTATATGGAATCTAATTTGCCTCATTAAATATCTTGTAATTATAATGCCAGTACAGATTGATATTCGTTAATATTATAAGTATATGTTCCCTTAAAGAACATGCAAAGATATAATTTTATCGTTACATTTTGACTTTGCAGTTGCAATTCTGTGATTAAACTCACACACAGAATCGAATAAAACAGTAATGTAACAATAATGTTACAGTAATGTAAAAATTCTGTACCAGGATATGAATTGAACGGTAACTGCGTTGGTCTTTATGTAGAAGAATATTCGACTGGTCCGCAATAACTAAAGAATTGGAAAAGCCAATAAACTCGAGCAAAAGATCAAGGTTCAAATATATGTACAAAGATATAGTGTCATACTTGACCCTGTCGCGTGGCTAGAGATGATTATGATTGAGATATTACACGATAAAATATATAGTACGCGCATCAACGATGATATCGACTCTAGTTGAGAATTGATTGAGCGATTTGCTGTTTGCATAAGCGCGACCTTGAATCTAGAAGAATAATACATTAATGATAGACAGGAATAATATATATGAAATTTTATGTAAGAGTGAATCAATGCCTCCCCCGTCCAAACTAATCTCTTTACCGTAGCGGATGGAAGAACGGTGATTTTCGAAAAAAAAATATATAAGTAGCGTAATCGCGTGTTCGGCCTTTGCAGTCACGCGGCATTATATGCGGAAATCGCGAACTAATCGCTCATACCGAAACGGAATCGCTCCGCTGTCCTTTGCTACTGCTCACGGGTAACGTGCACATGATGTTTTATGTTTAGTTACGTATGCGTCATTAAAAATAGATGTAGATTTATATTTAGGAGAACTTTTTTTTAAACCAGTTGTATGTTTTGATAAAACAAATACGTATCACTCTAGTCAAACAATCTCAAATACAAATTATGAATTATAGTCCGGCACAAAACTTATCCTCTCGATAAGTATAAATTAAAACTGTCATACAAAAAAAATTAATTACCTTTTCTTATATACGTTTTCAATAATAGATATCAGTTTTTTTATTGAATTTAATCCTTTAGGTCCTCAGTTTTATTTCATATAATATTTAAAAGTTATTAATATTATATATATATATAATAAGATATTTATTTAGTATAAAAGAAAAAATTTTTTTTTAATTTTCAGTGCATTTCCCTTTACATTTTGCTTTACATTTTATATAATCTACTATACATTTTTTTTTCATAAAAGGATGAAATATAAATTTTTAATAGGTAGAATTTTTTTCTTAAGACTTGAGCTTTAAAATGTAACATAACATATTTCGATATTATTTATTTCTAAACATGCAAAGTTATGAATTTTCAAAGCAGATGTTGTATGTACCTCGAGAACATAAAGAATTAATACGTATTTTCTATTTGTATAACTTTAAATATAAAATATTAGATATTTTGAAATAATTCTAATTTATAATTTAATTTTGATGTAGTTTAAATTAATATTTTAAGAAAACGAATCGTACATAAATCATATATAAAATTAAGTTAAATTTCTTGACTACAAACTTAAACTTATTTCTGAACACTTACTGAAAATTGAAATCGATTCAAATAAATAATGTTTCCTTATATATATGTATTTCTTGTATTTCTTAAATTAAATAATTTATATTTAGTTATTTATAAAACAAGTTTAATAGAATTAAAATCGAGAATACTAGCCATCTTTAAAAATTCATTATTATAGACAATTGTTTGCTCCAAATGTACTTTTATGTACTTCTGAATGAGTAAGCATAACAAATTTAACTCATCAGCGTAAAAATGATCGACGTATCGCGCAATGCTAACCAACTACGCACGCTTGTACGGGTTACACCATACGTAACGCTATTTCTTAAGTCTTATCCGAAGGTCATCACCATATTATTCGCTCTGTATTCGCTATTCCGTTTCGTTCGCGTCACGTGTCGTCACGTGGGGGCTCGTCTGGAGGCTCGACCAATCGCGTCATAGAAAGGCGAAACGGCGCCAGTACAGACGACCTCGTCGTCATTATACTTATTATTATCGTTTCTTTGAAGCTATAATGATCGGTTAGAGTTAGGTTGAGAACTTCTCAGAAAAGCGAAGTCTCGCGTGCTTAACTCCCAGTACTTCTTGCAGAATTTTGGCTCAGTGATAGAATGAACACGCCTCCGACAGGGATGGGCGGTTAATGACGTCATTGTCGTCGCTCGTCGTGTTATATTACATGAGAGTACGTTTCTTCTTCGTACGATCGCCTCAGCTTTCGCGGAATCCGCAAGATAGCTCGTGATCTTATAATCCCATCAGATCATATTGCACATGAAAATTGCATTTGATGAACATAATATACGGAATTCTTTAGAATTTTATCAAGAATCTTCCATGTACCAAAAAAATTAAGATATTGTTCTTTGCTTTCGTTTATTTTTAAGTAAAAAAATTAAAACGTATAATATATATGTAAATGAAACGAAAATAAGCATTGTAATAAGCGATGCAAAATAAATTTGCACTTTCTAGGTAAGAAAAACTTCGAATATATTTAAAAAACTTGCGAATACGCGTTCGAGGACATTTTAGAAAGGAGGGCAAGTTCTAGAAAACCAAGATGTCTAATTTTACGTATTGTAAAAGCTGTAATAAAAAATAAAATTGGTAATGACATGTTACTTAAACCATGTACTGTTATGTTACGCGAATTCCTTTCTATTTTTCTTCTTCTTTTTAAAATTCTAATATTTTAATTAACATTTAATAATTCTTATTTTAAAAGTGACACAACTTAAAAAATTAAATTTCACAGAAACAGAAAAATACTATGTTTCAATTTGATAGAAAATTATTGATCAAGTAATATTATAGTATAGCAAAAAGAGTGTATTCTTAGCGTGATTAAATATTATTTGTCATTTTGTTTCAAAACTAAAGACATCGCCTTTTTGAGTCGTGAAATTTTAATAACTTTTTTTGTAAAATCACCTTTTTGAATTGCCATTTTAATGATTTTTTTATAAATTCACTTTTGATTATTGATAGGATAATATTTATTTAATTCATTTATGATAATAACAAATCATGTTCTTTTTTTGTTGAGTTACTTTTGAATGGATGCGATACTATTAATTATATCAGTGTATTTCATCAATTCGCGCAACTGTAAATCTACGCATCTAAGAATCTGTACAAGTAATTGCGAATCGAAGAATCGATTCTACATTCGAATTAAACTGAAAAGAAAGGTCGGACTGTTACTTCTAGCTCGTTGACCTCGTCGCTTTCTATCAAGAGACATCAACGCACAGTCACTATGTCGCCCGAATCATAAATTTTTATTACCGAACAAAATCGTCGATAGATTGTGTCGTTAAAGATGTCTAGTTATGATATACACACATTAATAAATATTTAACATTTTACCCCGCGATTATCAGTAATTCTACAAATTTACTATCGCACGCAACGTATGCCATTAATTTAATTAATGCTACGATACGTGCATTTTTACAATTTGTAGCAATTTCGTGCAGATTATGAGCTTTTTTAATGATTTAAGAATGGCTGATATCTTTTGAATCCTGAATTAATTTGATTATCTTTTAAGATACATTTCTATTGCTAAAAAAACTTGCACGGAAAATATATGGAATGTACCAGTCACTATCTGGATACTTGTCTCATATATATATATATATATATATATCTTATTGTTAATTGCTACTTATTACAGTGAACGTATTTCAGAGAAGTTATTTTTCTTTTTTATCTTTCCCTCAAGGTTTTTAATATTCTAATTTTATCGATTAGTTTTTTCCAATGTATAAAAAGATTACACATTTCGAAGAAAAAAATAAAGAGAAACAAGCAATAACAATTCCTACCTTTATCTGCGGAAGATTTTAATAATTAAGGATGTATCACATTTCATAAATACAATTACCATTTAAGAACTTCTGGAATGAATAGAATTTTACATTTGACGAATCGGGAAATATGATGCCTTTACATCAGACAAAATAGAATGATTGAGCAGAATTTAAGCAATGTCATCGCAATTGCTTAAATCGTGATATGGCGCATGTTATCAACCTAAATACTTTCAAGTCGCTGCGTATGCGGGTAACATAACAATGTTTTTCTGCTTCTTATATGACTTTCGTTACTTACCGATTACTTATTCTGAAATAGAAGACAAGGAATTGGTAAAGTATTGTATTAACGTAAAAGACAAACTTATTGATTTCAATTTTTTCGTAACAGGAAATTTCTAATTGCGTATTTGTAATAATTTTACATTATTGACACCGACTTTTGATAACTCACTATTTACTTTTTCCGCAGTGCCTACGCAAGATAAAAAAAAATATTTCTTATGTAATGTTTGTGTGTGGCAACGTTTTCAGAGTACGTTTGCTCGAACATCGAAATTAAATCCACACGACGGCGCACGGTACTTCGATACGAAATATTATTTTTGCGAATTTTATATATTTCGTAATATTTTATATATATATATATATATATAAACAAAATCATAACGAAAAAAAAAGTTCTACAAAA
>NW_011627193.1:58651-77812 GCF_000204515.1 Acromyrmex echinatior
ACGGTTCTTCGATACGAAATATTATTTTTGCGAATTTTATATATTTCGTAATATTTTATATATATATATATATATATAAACAAAATCATAACGAAAAAAAAAGTTCTACAAAATTCGAGATAAAAATATAGAAAAAGTTAGTTAAAGCATTTCCATCATTATTTCCACTATAATTTAAACTTATCTTAATAAAATAAACATTTAGGATTTATAGGTCATTTGAAACTTAAAGCTACGTTTACAATTATTAGATATATGTAGATAATTACCAAAATCAAAATTTAACGTTAAATATTAATTTAATTAAACAAAAAAAATCTTAATAAAATAATAAATTATGTATAATAAAAGAACAATTATTATTTGACAATAATATTTAAATATATATATCAGGAAAAGAAAATAATTTTTAGAGAAGAAGAAATACAATAACTTTATAATTTGCAAGCTTCAAAAATCATTCACATATTTTATATACAAGTACATATTTATTAATCATTATTATATTATAATAAAATAATTCTAGCCTAAGATATTAAATGACTTTGATTATCACTTTCGAAGATTCCCGAAAAAGAAAATAAACTCGAGACTCATTAGGATGCATTACAACGAGTGACAGCTTTTTTTCATGATCCATTCTGATTAATTGGCAATAATTGCAAAAAAATTAAAAGCTGCAATGAAATTAGTTACTAGCATACGCAAGAATTACTTTCCCATTCGTTGGATAGACCACTCTTGCTGACACAATGGGCAACGATTGTTTTGTTTGACCCAAAGCGACATGCAGCAGTAATGAAACGAGTGGTTGCACTCGCCCCAAACGACCACGCAGTCTTGCCGGCCATAAACTTCCTTTTTACTTTCTGCCTGACATCGTAGACAGGCATCTGAAAATTTAAAAATAGACTTTGATAATTATCAGTATTTACGTAAAATGTCCTTCACAGCGCGGGAAGTTTGTATATGTCATAGTTTCTTAGAAAATTTGAAGTAATTTTTTTCTTGATAAAAATATCAGATAGAAGAGAGAGAGAGAGAGAGAGAGAGAGAGAGAGAGAGAAAGAGCAGACCATCTTTTATAATCTTAAATCTTCGTATTTAATGTCTTTGTGATTAACATGAAAAATAATTGAAACGTATCGAAATCTAAATAATGCTAATGCTACTCCAGTTCGACTGTTATAACCTTCCAGTAATATATAAATTAAAGATATTTTAAAGATTATTAAAAAGTAATTAAAGAAGAAAGAAGATTAATTGAAGAAAGAAATTAAAAACAAATAAAACTTTTGTACATTTTAAATTGTAGGAAATTCCTATTTTATAATTTAATTCTATCTAACTTTAAAAAGAATTTTTTACGCGGAAATACACACATACATACACACAAAATGTAGAGAATAAGAGTTAATTTTTTTCTAATGTATTATAAATAAATTAATTGTAAAATAATAATAATAGAATTCCAAAGGAACAATCATTCAAATAATGAATCGAATAAGTGTTTAAATTGGTAAAATAAGTGTTTAAATCTTGTATTTCAATTTATGTTTAAGAGAGAATATCATATTATCATAAAATATTACAAAAACGATAATTATAATGGCGCACAGGTAAAAATGTCCGAAAGTGGTTAAAAATTAATGAGAAATATAGATAATAATTTTTAACATAAAAGGTGATAAAATGTGTCTGCTAAAATTAGGTCACACCTCTGAGTGATATAATGTGTCCTCGCATACGAAAGCAATAATTGAGGAATGGTAATTTGTAACACTTACAAGAGTGAAACAGACGATCATGGAAAAATTACTTTAGAAAATTCTTCAATGAATTTTTTATGTACATCATAAAGATTAAAGATAAAAAAATTTGTGCAGAGACATGTTGCCATTAAAAGCTTAATTGCTAAACATAATAAACGCACTTTGTTCGCCACTTAAATTGTGATGATAATGTTATGGCTCTTTAAGTGTATCATCATCATTTACATTACTCTCAAATTTTGCTATATTTTCACATCTGATATACAAAAATAAAATAAAGTTTTTACTTTAAAAGTTTTTATTTTACCCTTTTGCAAGCAACTTGATATTTATTAAGGTAAATATAAATTTTTAAGCAAATAACATATAATTAATCATAAAGAAGTAAAGAGGTAAAATTTAATTATACAATACTATACTCAAATATCGAGAATACATAAAACGAAAATTTTTTATGGAAAAATGTATGCATTATACGTTTAATTTATTATTATTTATTCGAACTTCTTATTTTTTACAAAAGAATTCTATAAAATGGAAGATTTTTAAGTTTTTAGGAAAACATTATTTACATTACACATTCATTTTAAATATTCTTTTTGAATTCCTTTCTTTTCATTTTTTAAACACTGTTAGTGTTAAGTTAGCATAATAAAGAAATAAAACTGTATATAGGAATAGTAATTTTTGCGCTGAACGAATAATTACGTACTTTGTGATTTGTCGCTATGTATTACGTCTTATACGTGAGATTTTTGCATGGTATCACGTTTATCCCTTATCAAAATTGTTTCCGTGAGACATAAACGTGCTCGTTCAGCAAAAACGCAACATAATCGCGCACAAACCAGACATTCCGTGATGAACGGAAGAATACTGGAGAACACAAGGGAGAAAAAGAGACACTCTTTTTTTACTCCTCGAAATTTCAAGAATTAAAAGGACATTTATCACAATGATGCTGAAGAGATAAACGTGCAAAGTAGTGATCTGCGGTCTTCTTACTACGTAGCTAAACATGATTCAATATTCATCAAATGTGGCTACTTGAAAACAAATTATTCATGTCGTAGATAATAAAAACATATAGATTCAAAAATCGAATGCTAAAAATACAAATCATGAATCATTTATTTCTGCTTGTATACGCTAAATATTCGACGATAAGTACACCTAATGTATAAACAAATAGACGCGATAAAACGCAGAATGTGTGAAACGTCGATAATTTATATACATAACATAGAGTACTGCGTTGTTCTGTTTATTTCCTATACAAGTTAAATCGAAAAATATATCTATTATATATAAATTGGGTAATTTTATGATTGACAAAATAATCAACAGTTCCAACAAGTCAACTAACAAATAAATAAATATATCAAACGCTTATAATAATAAAAAATGATTATTACAATGAATGACATTATTTGCCTAACATTATTTAAATAATGTTAATTGATAGTTTCTATAATTATAGATTTATAGAAAAATAAGTTTTTATTTCATACATTTATAAATTCTCTTACAAGTCTCTAAATCATACATCTACGCATGAATACAGCTTTAAATTTTGTGAATAGATTCAAAAGTTGGTATTTACGTCTGTTTTTATTTATAATTACGTCTGTTTTATTAAAGATTGTCTCTGAGTAACGATCTTAAGATGCTAATTTGATTTTATTGTGATATTTTAAGGCTGTATTTAAGATAGATTCTTAAATATAAGAATCAATTGTGAATACCGACCATAAAGCCATAAAGCTATGGATCTGCAAAAAAAGAAAAGATTCGTAATCTTACTTTCTTGGAAAAATCTTACTATTATTTGAAAATCTAATTAATCTAATTTTCTCTCCCGACTGTTCCAATTACAAAATAGTCATTCTAATTGAGAGATCTCACAATATTTGCCGTTCAAAGCGATATCGAGTATCATCTGACATTGTTCGTGTTAATACAATTTTTCAGCGTATCTGGTAAAATTCCACGGATTTAGCTAACATCTAATGTGTCTAATCACATAATTATCTCTTTCTCTCTCTCTCTCTCTCTCTCTCTCTCTCTCTCTCTCTCTCATGTATAATTATAGATATTGCTAACGATCCGATATGTCGCAAATATATAGAGAAACGTCCATCGTGACAAAATACGATAGTTCTAGACAAAATAAAGTATACACGGGAACATAGTGGAAGAAGATACTTTCACCATGCACGGGAACATAAATGCCTAGCCATCCGAAGTTGCACGTGTATCGGAGAAGACACAAGAAAAATGAGAAAGCATAAGAAATCATAAAAGGCATAATCAGACATTTGTGCATACAACAAAACATATAACACTGAATAAAATTGCGTGCACTATAACATACATGCATTGCAAATGCTGAATTCATGATCGTTTTCTCTTATAGACTTCTCTTCTTATCCAGTTTTGATCATATTTTTGTGAAATAATCTGGTTATCTCAAGATATGCATATGTATACACTTTTCAATATGTCAATATATATCAAATAATATATGTACCGTGGAACTTCTCTAACTTCAATAATCTGTAATTCTTCATTTACCTTTCCATATATGTATATGACGCCGTGTATAAAAATTGTCAGTATTAAAATAGATTATGTTGCGTTGGCATCTGTGCAAACGTTCTCACTATAGCTGTGTTCGGTGAGCGCGCTATTAACGCTGTTTGTGTCATATTATCCTTGTTTTACATTTAATGGACGATAAAGATAGAATGACACAAATAGCGTTAATAGTGTCTCCCCGAATCCAGCTTATATGCTGTTTCTTTTTAATGTTCCGCCCTTAATGTAAGAATGGGGAGAACTTCTCTAACTTCTCACAGCCTCGCGTAGTAGAAATCATGGAAGTTTCACTGCATATACAATCATATTAAAATATTTCTTGTGCTTTTATTAGATTCCTGTACTGCACCCAGAGAAAAGATTTCTTCGATTTAAAGAAACGTTTCTTTGCTATACGGTTAAAAAAAAAATTTCTTTGATTTATGAACGTCATTTCTTTGATTTAAACATTATTTTTTTTAATCAAATAAAATTTATTTGATTTTTAAAGAAATGAAAGAAATGATTGATTTATGAATTCATAAATCACAGAAATTTTTTTTTTAATCGTATAGCAAAGAAACGTTTCTTTAAATCGAAGAAATCTTTCTCTGGGTGCAAGAAAAAAAAGTTTGTTTAACTTGATTAAATGCGTAGCTCGCAGTAATTTAGCTCGTAGTAATTTTTTAAATTCAAGTATTTATGTATCGATCCTTCGCAACTCGCCGGTTCACATAAAGTAGCCATGGCAGTGTTGCTGCACGCGCTTAGCGCCGAGCCACTATTGCGTCTTCAGATTCAAGTTAAATATACAAGAATGGTCAACAAAATCTTGTAATTTAAAATATGTTATTTATTTGAATTAACAAATATTTGCTTGACAGCCCGTAACCGCCGCATTTGGTTGAATTAACTAATATTTTTTTTAAATCAATAATTATTTTCTTTGTCTAATATTGTTGCTTTAAAATTATTATACGTCTCTAAAGCGTTCAGTTCTAACAATATCATTCGTCAAAAAGTAGATAGCTATCATTCGTTCTTACATCGGAACAAATATTATTTTCTTCTAATCCTTTCCCATTTGTTTACAATAAACATCTGCACGGAATAACAAAAAGTTTTTTTCTGTGTATAGAGTTTCTTTAAAAAATGAGAGAGAAAAAATCATGACCTACCTTTAACTTTACATAGATTTGTTTTCTTGCGTGAGTTCGTCAAGTCAACAGTGTATTTGTTTATATCAATACAACTCAATCAAGACCTCGATTGACGAGAAAGAAATTTCCGTCGTTATCTTGGCGTCTGCTGGCGCTTCATCGATTAACTCACGATGATCGCTGTAGAGAGGATGCGAGAAAGAAAGAGAGAGACAAAGAGATGTGATGAATGCCCTTTTCTCATTGACCCCCTCCGGGGGATCGGAGCAATATGCTGGACGCGCCCCCAGATCTAAGCAAGCCATTGGGCCAATTAATCGCGGCGAACGAAGACGTCGGCGAGGACGATTGACATGATAAGCACAAACATATGTAATTGTTCGACTCAGGGCTGCACATCCATAGAAGGTGTGAATCGGGGGTGATTGGTTTTCAGATTTAAATTTTTAAT
Source organism: Acromyrmex echinatior (assembly GCF_000204515.1). The sequence goes on from NW_011627193.1 coordinate 64,612, forward strand.
ACCAAATATAATTATATATTAAAAAATATAAAGTTATTCGCTTACAGAAAATTTCACACACACACACACACACACAAAGGCAGTCGTTATTTTTTAATACATTGACTACTATAATAATTATTGATGATTAACGCTATTTTTTTTAATGCTTGTAAAAAATAAAAGTCATCTATAGAATAAAATTTTAAGAAGCAAAAATAGTTAAATAGTAATGTAAAATAAAAATGCATTATTCAACACAGTTTACTCATGAGAATGCATTTTTATTTAATTATATTAAATATATTTTATATAATACTGCATGGCGCACACGATAAAACATAAAATCCATTGAACAGGCAAAGTCTTAATTTAACTTTTTGCATGAAGGAGAATCTTCTTTGCGAAGATGTACTTTACGAACATCTGATATGTTGAGAACTTGTTTCAGTATTTACATACAATTCTGATACGCAGTAAGCAATTTGACATAATTTCCTTCATACTGCTGGGAGTTAATTTAATTTATGAATTCGTGATTTTGAAGTTTTATTATATCACAGGATCCTGATAAGAAAATGTACTACATTAAAGATATATTAAAAAACTAATGTTACGTTCCTGAGATTTTACACAATGATGTTCTACTTGAATGATTATAGTGTAGTTAATAGTTATATATCCAGTATATTCTTCATCCTATTGCGTCGGATAATTCAGGGATCTCTTGGAATTTTCCAAGCTTATCGACATTATTAAATCTTACATTGTTTTGAGCGTGCAAGTAGTCTGTTGCGTCATGATAAATTTACTTCAATCGTATTACTCTGACGTAATGCCTGCCAATATATTTTGATTAAATCAGGTTGCATACGCGAAGCGTTTCATTTCATCAACAATCATTTTGGCCCTTTGACTCTACTTGTGCACGACACTTTCTAAATTATATAAACATATGCAATAAATCATGTGATATATTAACACGATCTCTTTTGTAGTTTTCATTTATCAATGTTTTTACTTTGATAACATCTCATTGTGTCATTCCTACATATATAGATAACAATGTTACAGAAAAAGTCTAAATTACAACTGGCGAAGGAAACGAAAATCGTTTCGTGTGCACTCATATTTCATTAAAATGTATTCACGGACGTTACGTCGGCATTAAGCAATTGTAATCAATTCATTATGAAAACAATTGGAGATTTAATTTAAGTTCGATACATCAGTCAAAATTAAAATTATTTACTATTTTTCCATCAGACATATCGGTATTTTCTTTACCATTTTCTGTGACTAAATAAAACCGCTAAAAATATCATTTAATGCAAATAATTAATATTATCAAACTATATATAATATCCTACAATTATCAGATACATTACAACAGATGTTTTTGACTCCATCAATTTGCGCTGATACTGATTATTCGATTATATTATTATCAATAAGTACTTATTAAGTATTGATACTTGATGGAATTATCAAATATTGACAAATACAATGTCAACCTATTTTTATATATAATAGAAAAGATAAAACATTATTATAAATTGACGTTATTATAAAGTATCCTTTTAAATATAATTAATTTTAATTACGATTGATATTAATTTTAAAACGCCAACAACAAAATGTCTAATCAAATTTTGAAAATTCTTAATGACTAAGATTTATTAATTCTAGATCAATATAAGACGAGATATAAAAGATCACGTGTATCTGTTTGCATTTACCATATTAAAAGCTCGCGTCGCTCGCGATATAACAAGGGCGTTATTGTACGATTCCGTTCCATCAAGCGCTCATTGTAAGCATGGCGTGGTTCTTTAATCCGCACGATATCATTATCAACGGGGATGACGATCAAATGATCACAATATGTTGAGTTAAACTGCGAATATGTCGGCGCGGAAATTTTAACGTGATCACCGTCTGTATCATGGAGTGTTGTTTTAATTACTTGTACATAAATGTCAGCCAATTATCAGCCTTCTTTTCCTGTTACGAGAACAACGAGATCACCGCCTTATCATCGGGAAAATATTCTCAAGTACATCAGGAAATACGCTCGACCAAACGCGAATTTAATAATAATGTAACAATCGCGCTTTCACGGCAATGACGGCTATTTCGTCACGGATAATTGCATCAATTCTGTATAGTCGCGAATAGAGTTGCAAGGTTGAAATAAATCGAGAGCCGCCTCCCTGGAATAACTTATCGAACGACGTGGATGAGCCGTGTTCATTGCTGTTTCTGTATATACGTTATGGAAATACGTATTACGAAATAGCCGATTCTTATCGATACTTATCGTACGTACTAATGGCACGTATTAATCATTCGAATGTTCAAGAAAAGCTCCTTGCTTCGATTAATTAATTGCCATGTGCTCATCGAGTCGGAATGGCCTTTGAATTGATGGGATTACGCTTGGTCTAACTATGGAACAATCAATCAATGAGAAGCACGGAAAACTTTATTTTTAGGTTTGCGATATAGCTTTATTGAAGCCTTCTCTACAAGAAAATGAGTGTTCATGAAAGTTATTTTCGTGCTCAAGTCATTATTATGAAGAATAATCAATTCGATTTTATTTTCTTAAGAAGAAATTGCATAAAACTTTTATAAAGGGAAAGGCCAAAATTGCTTATAAGTGTAGTATATTTAAGAATTATTATTTGATAATATTAGATATTATTTTATAATTTAACTAGTCGCTGCTCTTGAATGTTTCAGCAACTTTGATTTTCTATCGACGAAAGAATCGAGAATTATCACACACAAATTTTTATGGTGCTAATAACCGAGTTAGTTTGTTTTGCGTCACAGCTCTTCTTAGAGACAGAAATTATCGTCTTTGTTTCCCGATTTGTCGCAATATCGACCAAGCGTGAACGAACAAATTGCCCTAATTTTCACGGACAGATATTTTCCATCATTCGTGCTCAAGTGAAAAGTATGAAATCGTTACGTAAAATAATGTAATGTTTCTGGAAAAGTACTGATAAAACTCCTATTTCTGATTAAGTTATAATCAAAAAATATAATTTGAATTACAAAGATCCGTGATTAATAAGCTGCTTTTTCACAATATATGAATTATTAAATTATTTCAAAATTTCAACAAATCTCTTATCATTATCTGGTAAACATTTTTTTTTAATTTTTTGTATAATTTTTTAGAATTTTCATATAATTTTATTACTATTAAAAAAAAATTTCTCAGATTTTTTATCTAAATTAGAATATTTTAAAAAAATGCTAAAGAAAATCTAGAGATCTTTTTTAGAATTCTTTGTGTATGTATATATAAATTTCGAAATATTCTAAAAAAACTTCCAAGATTTTTCATTATATAATTTCTGAAAAAAAACTTACAAAATCTGAAAAAGTTTAAGGTATTTTTGCAGAAATTTTTTTTGCACAAATTTAAAATCTATAAAATTTGAAAAATATAAAATATAAGAAATTTTTTTCACTAGGATAAACTTAATTGCTAACAACATTATAGATGGCTATAAAAATTTTCGTTTTCCTTAAAAGGACTTTATGATGCACAAGTGCATACTCTAGCGTTTTTACGCCATAATAGAGAGAGAGTTTCTCAAAATCTGTACCACGTACTTTTCCTTGGACGTTAATAACGTCAGTCGACCCGTCAGTTAACCCTGATCAATCGTGATTCGGCCATGATATACAACGCCGAGGAGATCGCGTCGAGAGAAAAAGATGCGAGCGTACGCATAACGGTGGAACGGCGCGGTGCCCGATCGCACGAGCGACGCGTGCGAGCGCAATACGCGTGATGCACGTGCGAGCATTTGTAAATTTACGGCCCGATCCTCACGCCAAGAAGTCGCGAACGGTACAGCATGGGTCAAGTTCACGAGTATCGCCTTGATAACAACGTGACATCGACATAGCTCGAACTTCGCAGATAAAGATGAGAGAAAGAGAGACATACGCGAGTCAACGTTACGCTTTGAAATAAGTAAACATTGGATAACGTGAGAACTACACGCGACAGACGCGATGCAAATGCAAATTATTATCTGAGAATTATATAGAATTAGCAGGCTCTATTGCACTTCAAAGATCAAATATCAAAAAGCAGACTTCATATGAAGACATTTCAATTTTTGACTTCATATATTAAAATATTATATTGAATATCGAGATATTTATTATTTAAGAATTTTCTAAAATAGATGCAATTCCATTCGACAATTCGTTAGGCAAGAAATTACCTCAAAAATATAACTGGAAAAAAAATGCGTGACAAGTATGATGGCATCTTGTAGAAATCAGCCAGATTTAGCAATAATAATGCTATAAGTATTATTTCATTAAAAAAATATAAATATAAAATTATTTTTCACATAACGATTTGTGCATCATCGTGGACTCTAAGGTATTACAATAGGAGAATGAATGTTATTAAAGAGATAATGTTATTAATAAGATAATTATTTTTTTCTAACTGCGTCTTGCTTTATATGTGACATCTGATAAATTAATTGAAACTCATATGACAATATTTATCATAGACAGGTTTGCTATTGCACTAACGAATAATCGGAACAAAAAATAATTTATGCAGCGAATTGATATTCAACTAACTCAGAATAGCACAGACCGCGCATATTCAATAAAGTGTTTTGCATCTTTCAATAACTTTAGTCAACATATGCAAACGAGATACTAACACCTTGCAGCTTATGACGATAAACGCGTGTACCCACAAGTGATATATACTTGAGAAGAGTTTTTTTTTTCATTGTACATCTTGTTTATCTTGTTGTATAACGTTCTGAACTATTGAGAATAGAAATTTATTATATATTCAGAAACGAAATGCTTTGTTTTGCACTTGAGCTATTCTTACACGAGAAATCACTTATGTTTCAGTTAGATTATGTAAATTTCATTACATTCTATATACTGAAGTAGGTATATTTAATTTTACAATGATCAAAATACATAATATTTTGTATAACGGAAATTTTCCAGATTAACAAAAGTTGACTCACAATTAATAGTTTCATTATAAAAATATGTAATTTCGACTGTTTGTCTATTTGTATATATTTTAATCTGACATATAATTTTTTGTGCAATTTTTTATTTTATTACGTCAATAACTTTTCGCAATCTTAGCTGGCATTTTTATCTTTTAGCTGTAAATTCGTATTAAAACAATAATTCGAAACAAATCCCGCTCTCAACATATAAATATGTGATGAGAATACAGCCTTCTTGAATTTCACATATGCAAATTTTCGAATATAAATTAAATAGTAATAAGATATTTTTTATTATTGTAAACAAAGGAACCATTTGAGAGAAGTACTACTTTAAGTCAATCAATTTCTTCAGATCTTTTAAGTGATACCGTATATATAATTGCATTAACTGAAGGGAATACTGACTCTTTGCCAATGCCAACTTAAAACGATCTACGCACTTTCTGGTTATGCGCGCTTATTCCTGACCTTCGTCCTCGCGGGAACAATATAGGAAACTTACCGATAGAACTCATCGTTTGAAGTTGTTAGAAAAGATTACTAAACGCATTTTCGCATCAACTACTTTAAATAGATAAAGAGGAGAATATTCCATTGTGGCTAAAGGAACAAAGAATTATATACGAAAGAAAAGCTTTTTAAGAAATTTCTTGATAAAAGTCATCAAAATACATTCTTTCAAAAATTTAATATTATTATAATAAGGTATAAAAACAATATGTATAATTGTAGATGTATAAATAAAATTTTAATTGAAATGAATCTAAATTTGTAATCAATAATATCACAAACATTTAATATTGCAATATTATAATAGATATATAATAGTCAATTTTTTAAATCTAAATGTTAACCTGAAACGAAAAGGTACAAAATTGCATTTGTTTGTTTTACAAACCAATAAAATTTTATTCAAATCAAATGATTTCTACATAAGAATTTATAAAAAAAGAAAGTGACTAACTTTGGATGTATCTCATATGTATGCTAACTTGCCGAAATAATTACTTACCAAAGCATTACAAATTAGGATCATCAATGCGCAAATGGAGCTGACGTAAATGCGTTTAAAAGTGTGAAATGTAAAACGTATGAATATGAATACCTTATCGGGATACGTCGTGGTTACCTTAGAAGTGTGTTTTGCATAGTGTGCTTTGTATGCAGTAGTAACAACAAAGAAATAGACCGCGTTTGTTCGTTTCTCGCTAATGTATACAAGGAAAGTTTTTGCGATACGATTCCGAAATTTTCAATTCTATAGCGTAGATAGATCTTAGGAGGATTTAATTTTATCCAGACTTTTGGTTATTTTAAGAAAATGGTAAGATTTTTGTATAAAATATTTTGACAAATATTTTCGATATATCAAATTCATATGTGACATCTATATCTAAATTTTCAAACGCTACTTTTTAAAATAAGTAATTTTTTTTACAAATGTATTTTTTTGCACATGTAATTTTTTTTACGTGCAGTCGCATTTTTGTATTAATATTTTTCATATTTTTTTTTGCGAAAACATCTAAATTATTTCTTGTGCTTCTATTGTAGAAATATAATTTGATTATAGATATTTAATCTTATGACTTGAGTGTCATAAAAAAATATATCTAAGCGTTGTCAATGATACTCTTTTTATTATCCAGCAATAGACCAATTTATCGCTTATAAAATGTTCCAATGTGTTTCTGTTCTATGCGTGCAGCCATTATTACAAGTTGGAATTATCAAATCTGAACGCCATCCTTTCCTAAAACCAAAATCTGAACCAGAACTTTGTATACTAAATAAGTTCCATTGTAATATGCAATCCATCAATATAATAATATTCACGTACATCATGTACAATAGAATTCTTCATAAATTTTTAATATTTTTTTGCTGTTTCTTTTAATCATAGTTATAGCTTTTCAATCATAGTTATTATTTATAATGTTTCAATTAATTAACAATTTTATAATTATTCTCATGCTCCGTTTTTTTTTAAATGACAGCTAATTTTCTTGCTACATTTCTTTTAAATTTTTTTACACAAATTTTACGATATTAATATATGACATCGTAGAAAGTTGTGAAATAATGCATTTAATAAGATTTCATTGAAACACGCGTTCGACAAACTCATGGCATTTAAAATGTGACGTGTTGCAGTGTGATATACGAATCGCACATGAAATTAATTAAAGTGAGATGTATTCTTTGAATGGAATCGTTCCAAAAGTGGAGTGGGTGCAGTCGTTTGAAGACCTTTGATCGACGTTCTCACAGTTGAAAGCCCTCGTTCTTATTAATATAAAAGAAATCGCGTCACTAGAAAGAACATCACTGCTCGCAGTGATACATCAACGTATTCGATATAAATCGCAATAAAATAATATTCTAAATAATAGAATATGTAAATATATAGAATACTATGTGCATAATATAGCAAGAAAAACTATATTCTTCGACAAACTCAAGTTGGTTATTCTGCGTTAGAACTTCAATCTTCAATATTTAATTTTAATATTTGATTGACAAGTCAATGACAATTCAAATTGCAAATTCCTTAATATACCGTATTATAGTAATAGTTATAATCAATAAAATAATCTTTTCATCGATATAAATAGCTTCTATTTATTTAATGATAAAACTGATGTGCAAATTGCGAAACTGCAAACAACAGTTACATTGCTAGTTTGCATAGACAATATACGATACGTGAATTATCGGTCAGCCCAATCACTTTCTTTTTTCAAGCATCATCGATCAGAATTTATGCAGGCCATAAACTTGCCTCAAATTCTGCTAGTATCTTGTGATGATCCTTGATGCATCACTATTTTTCGTATTGATTGCAATTTCAATAATCTTCCTTCCGCTTTGTGATTCTGCGAATGATACGGAAAGTAATCGATTGATCTTTTATTGGTAGCAATGCACGCTATTTCCTGTTAAATATAACAATCTTGGTTTAATTCTTCAGTCGTTAATTTTTTCTAGTTCTAAGAATTAGAAAAGGATAAAAAATAAATTAATTAAAGTTAATCTACATTGATAGAAACGGAAATAAGAGACATGATGACTATTATATATTCTTAGACAGGAAATAACGTGCATTATTGCCGATAAAACATCAATCGATTACTTTCATATACATGGTGATAAATCGCATCATTCATGGAATCACAAGGAAGATTATTGAAATTGCGATAAATATAAAAGATAACGGTGCATCAAGGAACAGCATAAGAGCTTCATAAATATATCTATGCGTTTATCGATAACTTATAAGTTCTCAAAAAATTGAAGCAAAAATCTTGGAGTAAATGATTGAACAACAAATTAAAAAAAATCAAGTTATAAATGTTAGCAAATATTAGCAAATGTCTTAATACAGTGACCGAAAACTATACTTATTTTTTACTTGAATAAAAAGTTACTGATTGTGCACACTTGCTATGAATGACATTTGTAATTAATCATTCATTTAGGTTATACTTCAGAAGCGTAAAAATATATCATAACCAAAATATATTTTTAATTTAATTTCAAAGAATTCACTTTATCAAAATTTTAATTTGATAGCTAATACAAGAATCTTGAAAGAAAGAAAATTGTTTTAAAAAATTTATTTTTTAATAAAAAATATCATTAGAAATAATATTTACACATATTCCTAAATTACGCTATATATTTAACACGTATAGCGTATATAATATTATACGTAAATCATAGCGTAAAAATCATACTTTTATATAATTATTATAATCATATATAATCATTAAAATCATATATAATCTATGTAGCAGTAAATATTGACATATTCTCTTTTACATTCGTCAATAAAATTCACGCGAAAGTTCATATTGCTATCAGATAAAATTTGGTACATAAAAATTTCAGGAAAAAAAATACCTGAAATATTATATCAGTATGATAATGGTGCAAAGTTCATATTTTACAAAGATGTAGCATTTAATCTATAATTTTAATAAAAAAAAACATTGATCTCTCTCTCTCACTCTGATAATATGAGTAAGAGAAAAAAATTATAGTATTTAAATATAATACATATAAAAAATTTATATATTATATTATGTATATAAAATTTATAACAAATTTATTTATATTATTTATATTATTTTATTTATATACTATACATATATATAAATATATATACATATTTATATTTATGTTAAGAAAAAAAGATAAAAATGATGCACGTGTAATTAAAATGGAAAAAAATCATATATTATAAAAGCTCTTTTATTGCAACGAAACGTATATAATGAATCATCTGCAATATTTATAATAATACATATAACGTAAATATTATTCTTTTATTTTATATACATAATTTATATACGTATATGTATATAAAATATAAGAGCTTTTATTGCTGAAATGTTTATCAATAAGATTTCAAAGTTGTTTTTCTAATTAATAGCTTTTTCACTTACAGTTAAGAATTGCTTTTACTAACGACTAAACGCTGAGAATAACAACCATAGACTCTCTAACTGGACTGCTAAGAATTAAGCGACACATCATGCTGAAGACACGTACCGCAATAGTTCAATGTCTGTGGCTATTCTTAAGTACTCGCTAGGAAGTAACTAGGAAGTAATACTTAGATAGAAAAGGTGATTACAAGAGACTATAACTTCCAAGTTTTTCTTATCAGTATCTTTTGATAAATCAAATGACTAATAAATTTAAATATTAGCACGCGCAATAGATATACGTACGACTGATAAGAGCTAGATATAGAAAGCTGATATGGATTCAACAAAAGCAGTATCAAATTAAAAATGTGCTAGACATTAAAGGAATCGTCTATCCTTCAGCATTATTCGCTGAATGCGTACTGCTGTTGTATACGCGAGCGTGTAAAAGGATCTGCGGTCAGAGAGGTAAGAGGAAGAGACGATACGAGACTTCCACAGCAGGGATGTGAAGCGTACGTGCTGACAGGCGTGTACGGAGACAGGACTGACTGGCTACTAACATATATGGTGGAACGAGGTCGAACGTCTCTCGAACCTTCCATGGACGGCCGAGACTGCGCCGTTTGAACCTACCTCGATGAGCAATGGATACAAATGTCGTTCGATCCATGTCTCATCGGTTCACTATGTGTTTTAACGATACAATCCTTCAATTTTAAAACTTGTAAATAACTGACTTATGTACTATCTATACCTTTTATATCAGTCTACATTTTAGACTGAAGCACATTGCACATGATTAATTATACATGTTTAAAAAGTTTGTCTTTTTCATTTATTATCGTTTAAAGAAAATAGAAAAATGAGTTATTTAATTTGTTAACTGATTATATTATTTTCTTACTGTAAAGTCTTTATGTATTTAAAAAATTGTTTTCAACTAGAAGAACAAAAAATATTAAGAGTATGGTATCTTTTCTTTTAATAATCTAGTATCAGGGATAAAATATACAAATAAAGAAATACCAAGGTTTGGAATTATGTGGAGGAATATATTTATTTTGAATTTATTTTCAAGTTGAACGCTTCAAACGCCGGGAAATGCATATTATACACAATGAATAGCGCAACTTTCAAACAGATCGATATCTATTAATATATAATACATTAGGTGCAAATGGGATAAATGTGAGAGATCGGTGCAACTTGTCCCACAAATTATCATGTGAGAATGTTAAATGACGCGGGCGCTGATGAAATGATATACGTTGCAAAAAGATCTTATTAATAGTTGACAAGCATGTACATTATTGTAATTAATGTTATAAATGTATAACTCTCTCTATTATGTTCATTATAAAATTATTAAACGTAGTAACACTCGGAAATCTTTTTATCCCATTTCTTTTCTGTTTTGCTAAATTTTAAATCTTTAGCAAAAAAAAAAATTGTTACAGTCTTACATTGATAGATAAAATGCTGTCTCTTTTGTAGTATTATAAGTAAATATGTAATTAATTAAATGTCACACAATCAATAATTTTACAATACAAAATTTAAAAAATTTTTAATTTTTAATTTAATTTTTTGTAAGAAATATTAGATCAAAATAATTAGATCAATTATAATCTTTTAATTTTTAAACTTCTTTTTCATATATAAAAATGTTTTGTAATATCGCGAAAAATATATATAGATACATATATCTGTGAAAAAATGTACGACTTACTAATGTGTGAACTTTGAACGTAATAACATGAAATATATTTTTCATGATACAATTAATATAAATACAAATGTTCTTTTATGAAATGATAAAGAATACTCATTAAAAAATAATTGTTCCATTTAGTTATTATTGAAATCAAACATACTGATAGTGACAAATCGGGGACCAAAACATGGAAAATTTAGCAGTGAATGATTTAAAATCAACATTTTATAATATTCATTAAAAAAAAAATATTTTCAATTCCGATAATAATAGAGATACAAAAATTGTATATAATATATACATCATGAAATTAATATTTCCCTAATACATATATTTGATATTTAATAATTAATTACAAAAATTTAGTCATTTCGAGATGCTAATAAGATTTTAAAAAACTCAGTTCGAATCTTTTTCGCGTTTTATAACAATATAAATAATTGGTAAAAATTAAACCATTATGATATCGGTTCGGAATCAGTGTAGATGGAGAGATTACCTACCAAGTTTATTAAGTACAAAATCGAAAAGAGCCAATGAAGAAGTTACTAAAAATAAAAACATGGAAAATTATGCAAATTTTAGAAAATAAAAATAAAACCATTTAAAATAAAGAATATGAACTATAGCGAGAATTCCTTTGAAAGTTGAGTACTGACAGCTTGAAACAAATCAGTCTATAAGAACGCGTTAACATCTATTCATCTCTCTCAATGTGCTTTTATAATTTATAATGTATTGTTCTCCAGAAAAATTGCCCATTGTTTACTATAGAACGCAACAGAAGTTTGGATTGTGGACAAACACATTTTGCGATTTAAAGAAAAAGAGACGCAATAAAAAGAAAGAAGACAGGAAGAAACTTTCGGGCGCTGATTTAATATCTAACCAGTTACATTTAGATGATCAAGTTCTGATGCAACACAGCGCGGCGCCAAAGCACTCGGAACGAAGAGCGTGGGTAACACCGAGGCCTCGCAGAGATCTGATAAAATCGCGCGCGGCGTGTTACAGCTCCGTCGCGTCGCTTCGCGTCGCCTCGCGTCGCACCGCTCCGCGCAGCGCCGCGACGCGACGCCGCGTACCGCGCGAAAACGCGTTCCCCCTACGGACGCGCAAAAGAGGCGTGGTTTATGTTCGCAGCGGTGTGTATAAGAGACAAACCTCCCGAACCGATTAGCAAAGTTCCCCAAAACACACGTAATACCAGACTTTTCCATGTCAACCGAGCCATAGGAGCGTAACGACTGGACGATTGAGAAAATTGACACGAGATATAAACGACAACAAAACGGCACATTTTGGAGACATCAATACACCGGTGGAGAGAGAGAAAGAGAGAGAGAGAGAGGGAGAAAGAAAAAAAAACAGAGGATAAATCGAGATTCTTGAACCCGTTCTCCAGCGACAAATCATCAGGAATTCTCGTTGTTTAAACACATCGAGGAGAAGTCGCACGTCATCGACATAAGGCCACCGACGGGCGACGTGTAAAAAGAAGAATTTTGCGGTCGCGAGAGATAAGGAATCCAATATTTTTTTATTTAGTGAAAAGGAATTTCCTCACGTAGTGGGACCCCTTTCCCTGGTAGCTTTCCGAACGAATTCGTAGACGGGGAGCAACAGAAGCGAGCCGCGGCGTTACTATATCCGCGACACGGAGCCGGCGTAGTGGTGCGGTGGAGGTGGTGAATCACGGAGACAGGTAGCGAGCCCGCGAGAACGGTTCTCATTTAGGCTCCGATCGTTCCTTGCGTCACGTCTTGACGTCTCTCGAGGGTGCGTAACACCACGTCAACGTTTCGCACACCCGGCTTTCTTATCCGGCGACGCACCAACGCACGCACACATTCATCCAACCAAAACCACCCGATCGATCAACCATCTACGCACGCACGCGGAGTGCCACGACTACGTAGACGCGATATACGGTAATCGAACGCGATCGATCGAAGGCGCGCGGAAAGAAAGCGCGTTTCAATCGGTCGCAGCTGCTGTCAGCCGCTGACGACGACGACGACGACGACGACGACGGCGAC
>NW_011627193.1:77918-140305 GCF_000204515.1 Acromyrmex echinatior
CGACGTGCGCGCGCAAACAAATAAGTATACGGAGTAACGCATGCACGCACGTATAATACACATACGCGCGCACCTGCGTACGTAGTCACCCACGCACGCGTCCACCGCGCCGACCGATCAAGGCGCACTGCACGCGCCGGTCGCGCATTGACGAGAGAGAGGAGCCGCGCCACGACCTAGCCGACGGCCACTCGTATATCTCATCGGCGTCGCTCGTCAGGGGCAGACCCGAAGACGCAAGCCCAACCGGAGCAGCTGGAAGTAATTCTATTTGACGAGATAAGAGGCTGATAACCCACGGCCAACTTAAAGGCTCGCGCCAATACCAGACCAAGTCTCGACGACAACGACGACGACGACGACGACGACGACGACGACATCGGCGACGACATCGGCGGAGAGTCTCAACGACGACACCCAGCAGCTGATCGTTTAGAGACACACAGGCCGCGGATCCGTCGGACACTTGCCCGCGAGAGACGCGAGAGAGTGTGAAAAGCCGCACAGTTGGTCCTCGTCAATTCTTCCCCCTTCCCCCCTACTGACGACAGTACCTACGCGACGACAGGATGCCCGGCTTCCAAAGGAGACAGATGATGCAGCCATGGCCCTTATGTCTGCCGCCCTTCGCGAAAACGAAGGTAAGACTCCACGCCGCCGGCTCGGGTATCCACCGGGTGGCGGAGACCGCGCACTCCCGGCGCCGCCTCTCCTGTTCTCATCTAGGTTTCTCTCCGTGGCAAACCGCGTCCGGTTTCCACGGCAGGAGCCGCGAGCCGGCCGCCGCCGTCGCCATCCTTCTCTCCGGCGCACCCGACGGTCACCCTCGTCACTCATTCACTCACTCACTCATTCGCTCTCTCTCTCTCTCTCTCTCTCTCTCTCTCTCTCTCTCTCTCTCGCTCTCTCTCTTTCCCGTTCTCCGTCTCCTCCTGCCTTCCCCACCCTTAACCCAGTGGAAATTTCCATTGCACCGGCAGCAGGCGTCTGCCGCCTTTACAGTGCATTTTTTTTCCTCGACTTTCCGGCCGCGACTCTCTTTTCCTGACCTGTCTTTCTTTCCTCTCCTTGCATCACTTTTCTCTCTGTCTCTCTCTTTTTTTCTTTCTTTTATTCCCCTTTCTCTTATATTGCCTAACTTTGGTTAAATTTTCAATCTCTTTACATCTCGTTTCCATCAATGAAATTTAATTAAAAGTTATTTTTTATCTTTCTCTAATTGCTAGAAAAAGACGAAAAGTTAATTGAACCGAAATTAAAGTTAAACTATCATTAGTGGAAACGGATGTAAATCGCAGACGACAAACTGTTGAGTCGCAAACAGTGACATTTTTTTTTTCAATTTAAGGAACGTAGGAATGGATTATAAAAGAGAGCGAAATATTGCAAAATATTGTAGTTTTTTACACGTTAATATAATTGTGAAACTAGGTAGCGCGAATTTTTCCCTCGTATTTTGGTCCCACAGTAATTCTTTATGTCTTCTTCATTTTTCACAAAGAGAAAGGTCTAAAATTTTGCCGCCTCGTATCTCGATGCGTAAAAGTCGCGATATCGAATTGTTATCATGATTAATTTATCGCATTTATTTCGATTCGCACATTCTCGATCTTGATCTCTCCCTGCGTTGTTCTTATCGTCTCGTGTCTGCAATTCCCGACTGTAGCTTCTATATTTAACGAGGGAATCGCATGTTGGCTCGGAAAGTCACGGCTTATAATGATCTTCTCGATCACGAAATCGCGCTACGTTACATTACGTGCTTTCGCAATGAAAAAAAAAAAACGTTAAGATTTTAGGTATCATTCAAATCGATCTTAAAACAGCACGGGCTCTCTTGTAAAAAAAAAGCACATCGAATTGTTATCAATCGAACTGTCGTTCCATCTCGTTACAAAATGCCGGAGGAAAGCATGAACAGACAGATTTCTGTGTATATATGTATATAATTTGATTGCATCCGATTTTCGATGTAAGCGAGTATCGAAGGAGCATGAAACTGTTCCGTCCACGACGCGAACGAATTCATCTTACTCGCCGAAACCATACCGGTTTCGGTCCCCTCGGGGAAAGGCTTTACAGGAGGCAACCAAAGCCGCAGCTCGCGCGAAACTTCATTGTGGGTTTCGCCTGAATCCACGGCTATTTCATATATATAGCTCGCGATGATTTTCCTGATCGCTGGACGATCGACATTCGTATGCAGCTCTTACGTCTCGCGAAAATATCGATCGCTGTGCGCGCGCAACCGGCGCATAAGATTGGACGAGACCATAGTAAATTGTTCACTTCGAAGAAACAACGTAATATTTGCGCCGTATTTCGGCCGAGACGCAAGATAGATCTCATTTATGCATGAAAGATCACGCAAAAAAAAAAAAGAAAAAAAGGAAACAAGTCGTAAAAATAAATAATCAAAATAATCGGTTACACGTGCAGCTGGCTGACGTGCGTTATTGATACTGTCCCGTCGAAACGATGGAATAAAAAAAAAATTGCGTCGATTATGCACCTTTCCAGGGTACAGGTGCGCGTAGTCCACAAGAAGTTACGTAACGGAATGAACGAATGAACGAGGAAATTCCTGAAAGTATCGCGGATCGTGTGAACATTTGATTTTATCGGAGATAAGAGAAAAGTGAGAAAAACGTTGTTTCTGCTCGCTTCTCTTCTAGAAGTGGGAAAAGTGGAAGAAGACAAGAAATGTCATGTCTTCTTCTGTCCTTTTTTATTAGCGACTTTTTTTTGATAAGTCAAATCGGAAATACATTATCTCATATCAACCATATTTGAATTCGAACATCCTGTATATCGAATGGTTTAAAAATAGATGCAATATGATTCTTTGCGTCGACGCATTTTATCAAGAAAGATAAACGCGGGCCTGCCAAACTAAATTCCGGCTGATTTTCGAGAAATGTCCTAATGAAATAATTAAGTTAGATTGAATCTGATCAAATACATTGATCAGTCCTGGGCTTTGCGTAAATAAAAATCTTTTCGCTATTAAGATAAAATCTCATTTGATTAATGTGATTGCATGTATTCAAATGGATATACCTTCGTTATTTAATCTTTGATCAAATAATCTCTTTACATTTCAATGAATCTATTGAGAAATAATTTCTTAAAACTAATTTCCTGATTGAAGAAAAAAATTATTAATAAGTAATTACTAATTAAAATTTTATATAATAACAATGGTATATTAATGGGTGTTGTAGTAATTATTTTTTTGAAGGAATTCATTGTTTTATGTAATATTATATAAAATAAATTAGAATAATTTTTTTATGTATATATATATACGTAAATTTACATATTATAATTTTTTTATATTTTAATACAATTATGATTTATAGTTTCTTTTATAGTTAAAATTTAAAATGATAAAGTTTGAAACGTTTTTTATTTCGTGCTGTAAATAATTGCCCAGATCTGTTCTTGTTGTAGCAGCATCAACATTGATATTCCGCAGAACAATCATCATTCATCAGAAAGATCTCGAACTCTCTGTTGGAATTGAATAATCTATCGTTGTGTTCATAGATCACCTTCTGGATGGCTCAGTGTTTATCTACCTCAGGATCAGGATATCGAGCGAAAAATATCGATACCTGACTTATTTGGAAGATGTGTATTCATAATACATTTGTATCGGAAAAGAAGTATCGATAACAAAAGTATCCGAAAGGAAAAAACAATAAATCAAACAATATTTGTAAAAATTACAATTTTTTAAGTTTTTCATTTTTTATGTAATTCTTTTCATATTTATATATATTCGATGATAACAAACAAAAATGTAATTATTAACTAAAGTTGTTACGTTTTGTTTAATTAAAAACGATTGAAATAGTCACACAAGTATAAATCATACAGTTATCAAGAACTTTTATTTACTTATTCGTAAATTTTTCCCTAAACTAAAAATAAGTTTATAAATTAGCGAATATTAAAAATTGTTTATTCACATCTTATTATTTTAATTGATTGAGTCTAAAGATCAATGTAATATTTTATTATAAAGTACTGAAAATATAATTAATTAAAATATTATAATGAAAATATCGATACTCTTTCCGAGTTCCTTTCATTTTTTTTTCATCTTACACACATTTGTAATGTTGATAGAAAGCATCAATAAATCATTTGACGATGAAAAAAAAATCCGACTTTATCATTAACTCTCGAAACTGCTCGGATCCCGTTCCCACGTTTCACGTGGTGCGATGTGCATGTCGACAGACAAGAGCCGGCTATAAAGCGTTATCGTTTTTCAAACATGTATCTAATTTTCGCATACTATACTATTGACCGATACTCCGGCTCAAGGTAGGCAAGAATTAAGATAACGTTAAAGCGTAGGCAAATTTAAATTCGCTTCGCGATCTACCGTGACTATGCGCCAATATGTCTGAAATATCAAGGACGACCGGAAAACCTGCAGATATATCCTGTTGTGGATAATAAAATGTATATATACGAGATGTCGCACACAGACGTTCGTTCGTTTTGAATAAAGAAAAAAAAAAGAATTAATCAATCCGAATGTCACCGAAGGTCTGATGCACTCAAGTCAGGATTGAAGGATCGAGTGAATGCAGGAAGTATGATGTATATATAGTGTTTTGGAGAACCTATTGAGATTTTTTTTTCTTTGAGATTTTAATCATCCAAATACAGCTCAAAACGGAAACGATATATAATAATAATTTGACGAATTCTTTCCAAATCACAATTTGTCGCAGTTATATTTTTATTTTATTTTAATCCATAGATATTTAAATAAATACATTTAAATAAATACATTTAAAATTGTTTTTTTTTTTGGTAATTGAATTTGATTTCAAATTAACATGCATTTTTTGAATAAGTAAAATTAAATTAAAGTATGAAAAAAAATGCAATAATTATTTTACGTACGAGATGTATAATAAATCTTTATTCATATAAATCCAAAACACTGAAAACATCGTGCAAATAAGATATTGTTTATTTAAATATTATTGCAAAATAACAATCATAAGATAGTCGATAAAATGCGGTGAATGTATTACCGACTCGGCTTACAACGTGTTCAGTACTGTATCTATTCTTGCGTGTCGATTTATCGGTATAAACCGAGCGCGATGAACGTTCTACTCGAATGTAAGACGGGTTGCTGCGCCACAGATAAAGGGGCTAACACTGTTATGTCAACGCCAGTATATATAGGATGTTTCATAAATGAACGTCAATACTTTAGGAAGTAAATCTATACACTAAAATAAGTAAAAAACATCATATGTTCTACACATCTTATTTTCAAGTTATGGACGATTAAAGAAAATATTCGAAGTGTTCACCTCATGCGTCAATACACGTCATTTACTTCACGCCTTAGCATTAAGTCCCTCGTTCAAAAATACTAAATATTCTTCGAATAGTCTCAAATCCATTCCGTATTCTTTCTCGCAGATCATCTACATTATTGGCGTAGAGTACACAATAAATTTTAAATGGCCCTAAAAATAAAACGTTAATGAACTGAGATCAAAGGAGATCGTAGTTGCCATGTCGTGAGATGGTCCACCTCGTCTTATCTATCGATTTGCGAAGGCAGGAATGTTTAGGAATGTTCTTACTTTAAGATGAAATGAGACGGAGCATCCTCGTGCATGAATGGTTATAGGCACATCAAATGCATGTCAGTCATTTCAGCATAAGTGTACATTACCATTTGTTGCTTTTAGAGTTGATTATTCCATTTTTAGATAAATGTGAGGTAATTTACCTATTGGATAAACAAAAGAGTAAAAGAATAAGAACATAAAGGAGTAAGAGAGTAAGACAGTGAGCTGAAGTTTACCAAAAGGTGGAACACCCCAGCCTTAGAACAGTATTTAAAACAGTAACTCGTCAACATAAGGTATCGACTTTTTGTGTCCGATTTATTGATGAATATTGCTTATATTCATTAGCTAACGTCGAGATGTGCTAAAATATATAGTAACGTGTTGATGCACAGGCGAGCATTTCTTTAAACATTTTCTTTAATCACCCATAACTTAAAAATTAAGGTATGTAGGACATATGCTCATATAACATTTTTTTTACTTATTTTACTGTATAGATTTATTTCCTATAAAATATTGACATGCATTTATGAAATACTCTGTGGATGTATCAACATTAAGGAGAGAATATGAATATGTGCAATATGAGTAATGAAATACTGCTCGATAAACGAAAATTCATAACTCCAAGATAAGCGCGATTGTCAAAATAATTGTATGCATAAATTATAATTGACTGTAATTAATCTTCTGTAATGAATAGAAATAGAGAACAATAATGACAATCCATTTAACAGTCAAAAAGATTTCAAATCGATTTCAGACTCAAATGAATAATTTATTGTTGTCTCTCCTCTGAATATTCATGAGAAACAAGTTTCGCTTATCTATGAAGATAAATACATATAAAAATACGTAAAGTCAATAATAACACGGCAGCCACAAACTAATCATGTGTTTGAAAATATGCATCAAAAGAAAGAGAGAAAGAGAGGGGGGAGGGAGGGAGAGAGAGAGAGAGAGAAAGAAATAATTCCTGAAACAAACGAAACTTCATGTTAAATCCATCAGTCTGCATTCTTCTATACGTTTGCCCGAGTTTCATTTCACGATATAAGAAATATTGCACGTAAAACGACTTGATATCATTATATTTTATAAATTAAGAATATCATCTAAACCTATCACATCACAGATGTTTCGGCATGTAAGACATTATACGACATCAATGGTCACTTTTATTAGATAGAATTTGTCACACCTTTTCTCTTTTCCCATCCCTTGATGCTTGAGGAGACATGTTTGGGTCACTTTATATACGGGACATTCCTAACACGGATGAATTGCACTACAATTTCACGTGCGCCGTAACTCTACGGCACTTTTAAATATTCTCACATAGAAAATAATAATAGGATTTGCACGTCTCCCGATAACGCACCGACATGCCATAAATCGCGAGCAAATGACTGCCAAGATACCGCAATGCACTATCGTCACTATCATCTTATACTATTCTTCTCACTCCGCCATATCGCCATGCGTGAAATAATATATTTCGATTAGGACGTGAGAAATGCAGTCGACTTATCTTCACGTTAATTGTCTCACGGACGCAGCGCTAAAATGCATCAGCAACAACCGTCGCAAGTCTCTACGCCGCCGGTACGTCCATCATTGTTCTAAAATGTTCCAAAACAGTTTTTTCATTCCATAAAAAATAAGGAAATGATTTCGCTCACTGCAAAAGAGCAAGGACAGCTACCACTCGTATCGTCGCGCGAACGAGAAGATTTAACGACAGAGAAAGAAAATTTCGATATATATATATATATATAATTAAATTCTTAAGGCTCGTTTAACATGATGTCCATGCAGTCAATTAGTTCAATATTATTTCATTAGTTGGAACTAATTATTAATGTCAATTGGAACACGTTTCAGGTTAAAATTCTGATATGAATGTAAGAAATGACGAAGAAATTCATGATGAACAAAATTGAAAGATCTCGTCCGCGCGATGTGTTGAAACTTTAATTCTTATTATTCATTGCATTCATTATTCTTCTACTTTTCTCAACGAACTGTTTTAAGAGGACAATGCCAGCACAAAATATTTTTATTTGTCAGTGTTACTTAAGTCGCACTGGGAGAAGCGTAAAATGAATCACGAGCTTCACTCAAAATTGAGAATTGAAACTGTCATAATAGATTTAAATATATATTTAATTAAGTTTAAACTTTTGTATATGTTCAGCTTTATAAATTATTTCATACAATTTCATACAATTTCAATGAAAAAAATTGCTCAATATTAATTTTTGATCAATCTTGGATTAAGATAATCATGGATTTGTCAGATTTAAATGACTGCGAACGTTTTATTTCTCTTTCTATAATAATTTCTATTAACAAATTTTAATTTTACAACAAATAATAACGATCCTACATTTCATATTGCAAATATCGAGATAAAATGTTATTCTATTAATTCAAATTTAGATATTAAAGATTTTGTTTCCTAAAACAAAAAAAAAACAATATTTTAAATATACAATGCATAATATGAATTCTAAAATATCACAATCTGAATAAAATTTTTAATGTAAAATGTTTCAATCTAAATTTTAAATCATTTGAAAAAAACAATCATATAACTTTCATTTGATGATTTATCTTAGCTAAAATATGTATATCTCAAATAGTGATAATATTAACAATAACGCAATCTAAAGTCCACTGTGAAACAAGTGTGTAAAATTACATGAATAACAGCAAACATAATTTATATATGTATCTACATATTTTAGTATACGTGTATAGAAGTACAATTCAATATTATTTTTGTTATAATTTTTATTCGCGTAATTTTTTGACATACCTTTTCAACATCACGTCAATGTGATTCCTAAGCGCATGTTGCGCTCCCACGCTTCTATTCACGTGGTTGCATTGCAGCATATCATGTGCGTGTCAAAGGATTAAAAATGAAGTTATAATTTCCGGAAAATGATCAAAACACGTATGATACATTATGCGACGTAAATTAAATTGAAAATTTTACGAATCATCATCATCATCGTTACTGTCTGACTTTACTTATTATTATCATCTATATCTATAATGATATTATCTATAGTGTCTACAATGATATCTATAATGAGTTTTAAAATAGTGCTTGTGTCAATGCGAAATCGATTTAATACAAATTTGCTATTTTCAACATATATAACTATGTATTTTATCCTCTTCAAAATTAATGCCATTTTATAAAACTTTATTTTAAAAGTTCGGTATAATTTTCATTAGACATTCGTAGTTATTCATAATCTCTAGATTTTTGAAATAATTTTAACACCACTCATTTTATTTATTTTATAATTAAAGATGAATTAACTTTAGCAAATCGACACTCAATCAAAAAAAATGATAAAATATGATCAGTTAGCGTAATTATTAGATTTAACGGTAAGATGTAATCTATATTAACACATTATTGCTTTTAAAAATTTTAAGAAAAAATTCACGATAAAAAAATTCACAATAAAATAAATTATTTAATAATTTTATAATATTTATGTTTAAACTTCCAAAAATGTTATTGTACTACATAATTATTATCATAATACTCTGATTGATTCTGATCTAATTGATTCTGAAATAATGTTGCGAAAGCACTATACTGACAATTGGTAGCACAAGAAAGAGAAATACGCGTTCTTATACTATGAACAAAATGACGAAGCATCTATCACATGGAACAAAATGTACTTTGGCAGATGTCTATAAGATACAAAAATAATATTAATTCAACGAAAGACTTCACATTGGAAAGCACTAAAAATATTTCGTGTGGGTTGTACGACTAATTTAGAAAGAGTCATCTCCAAGAGCTATCGACCAGAGCTTTGCGTAATGTAGTTGAAGATTCGCATTCAAGGTCATTCGGAAAATTTTCCGCCGTTATCATCCGGAAATTATGGACTCAAACATCTATGAAAAAAGTTCAAACAATAAATATTCAAAAGACATCTAGAAAAACTTTAAGTTTTGAAAGATGGAATCTTTTATATCCTTTTACAACGCTTTTTACATTTATGTTGCCTAAATGATTTCCCATCAATTGCATCAAATGACATTTAATTTTCAATATCGATAAAATAAATTTTTCATATGTAATTTTTTGTTGTTTTGATGAAGCCATTTTTAATTATATATTAACTTAATTGAAAATCTTTAATTGCCAATTACATGTGAAACTTGAATGAATATTGTAATAAATATATATTCATGTTTAAAAAAAAAACAAGAATTTCTTGTGAAGTATAGTCACAAGAATGAAAAAACAAAGATTATATATATAACAAATTTCGGCGAACAATTAAGGAAAAATTGATCAAGATTCCACAAACGGAGCAACATATATTATCACTCGGTATGATCGATTAAAAAAGAAAATTGAATTATGCATGTCGCTGCTTAAAATCAAACTTAGAATAGTAATCATTAGTTTTTGTAATTCAGTTGATGCTCAATACAAACTGTATATTATATATACTATATATACTATACAATTACAATTATATACATATATGATGTCTACGACGTAATATACTTCACATGTTACGAAATGTTCCTTCTAATTTGTCAGGATTAACTTTTGATTGCTTGATGAAAATTACATGGTAGAGTCACATAGTTGAAATGAAACATTTTTTTCTGATTGGACAAACAGAAGTCATTTTTTTTTTAATCAGGCAAATACGTTATACAAAATGCAAATATCAAATCTTTTCTGTCCGTTGGTGTATTAGAAGAATGTTGGCATATTGCGTTTGATCCAAATTTATTGCCCTTGTCATGTATCTTTTATTTTTATTTTATTTTTTAAAAAAGCTATTAGAAAGAATAATTGAGATAAGATAATCAAAATGTAGAATCTATACTTAATTAATCTACATTCATGTTATAAATACACATATTAAAATCTTATTTTTATTTCCTATAAATGTGATAGCAAATGAAATAAAATAAATAATACGTAAATATTGACAATCATAATCCTTATTTGTAAACTTTTATATATATATATATATATATATATATCTAGAAAAGTCACGTATATATTATTACTGCCCTAATGAACTACTTACATCTTTGAAAGACAGATCTAATGTTGTTAAATATATATAAAGATAATTGAATGTTGTTCTTCTATATTTTGCTCATTAACAAAATTTTTTATAATTCTCTCTCTCTCTTTCTCTCTCTCTCTCTCTTCTCTAACTAATAAAATATAATAATTAAATCTTTTACTTAATAAATTGGCAAAAAACTTTCTTTATAAGAATATTATCACATATTTAATCATCAAATCATATCACCAAATATTTCATTTTATTAAAAGCGTTGATATATCACTACAATATAAATTATAAATAAATTTTCAAAGCTACTTTCAAAGTTAAGTAATTTTCAAAGTTAGGTTTCATTTAGTTTCAATTTTTGTTTTGCATCCCTTAAGGCATTTCCCTCTTGGAGCAAAGAGTCATATTCATCCCTAAGTCGTTTAAAATTGCAAAATTACGCTATCTAACTAACTGTAAAATACATCTGCGATTTATGCGCTACTATTTCCAAGTAATTTCCAAGTAATTTCGATTTTTGCGCTGCAATTTTAAAAAAATAATTTTGGAATCGCAATAATTTATATCGGAAATGCTATGTGCTCATCGTGTATGAAATTGTATTGACCTTTTAAACAATATTTTAAAGAATGCGATATTGTAAACTATTAATCATAATTACAGGCGATATGATCCGCATATATTTTTTCGTGAATTGATAATAAACATACTAGAACTTTTTTATACAAGAGCACACAAAAGTGAATTCTAAAGAGCAAGTCGATAATTACGTCAAAGCAAACACTTCGTTTTGCTTCGAGACGTCAGAGTTCATATCATATATATGTGAACTTTACCTCGCATGTAAGAGACACGTGATAATTGCGAGATAAACAGACAATTTTTCGACACAATAGTTATATCAATATAATAGGAAGCGTCACATCACACATTCATACAAAGAATAATCATGCTTCACGCTGAATTGGACAAGAGTTCACTTCTAGGACAATCTTTATATCCAACTGATTGTTGTACGATGCAATGTTCCGCTTTAATGTTCAGCCTTCAAGACGGACATTGTAAAATTTAATAACGCCTTTTTTCTAGAATAGAAGGGGCACAAATCAACATTTCGAGTATCTACTTAATGATTTTATCGCACTGATTTATTCTTAGTATTATACCGCTGATAGAATATGCTAAAACTTAGGTCTTATTAGAAATCACATCAAAATTTCGATGGAAAATGACAAAGAACTGTGATTGTGAATAACGTGTTTTTCTACTTGATACGAATACAATCATGTAGAAACAGTAAGAAGAGAAAGAGAGAAAAAAGATGGGAAAAAATTGCAAAAAAACATTGTGCAAATCGATTAATTTTACATTATACCCAAGTATTTATAATATATTTTTAAGAGAGAATACGTAAATTCGATGCTAAAATTAAACATCATTGCAGTGACTTCATTTTGCGTGTAATTTCTTTAAAAATATAAAAGTACTGATATAAATAATTTTAATTGACGTAAAAATATTTTTGTGATGCATCTCTCTCAGATACAGGATTATACTGTCATATTATGGACGGAAAGTTTATGAAAAGAAGAGCATAAAAACCACCGCGCAAAATATTGTTTGTGATATTTAATTATCATTACATTAATAAAACATTAGACGTTTCGGCCACAATCTGGTCATCTTCAGCAAATTTACAATATTCTTAAAACGCAGAATTACATATATCTGACATTAAATTCAATCGTCGTGTAATATAACTATGTATAAACATGTTCTTTCATCTTGTGAAGGTGCATCGTACAACAATGTTGCAGCGCCAATTGTCATATTGCGAATTATGCAGAACAACAATTTCCAGATTCTAATTAAAAAAATTTTTTAACCTATCATTAATATCTTCTAGTCGAAATGTATGAGAATAGAATCGTTACCTGTTTTACAGCAAAAAAATGATGAATTTTCAGTCCTTTATATATCCATCCACAGTTGGAAATTTGTCATATCGTATATGTTACCAGTATTTATATATATGTGTCAAAAGTTTAGATTGTTCTAGAATTATAATATTTATTAAATGTGAGAGAGATTTTTCTTTAGAAAAGACATTAAACTTTTGACACATATATATAAATACTGGTAACATATATGATATGACAAATAATAACACACAATGTCACGACAAATTTCCATCTGTGTAAAGGATATACTTAAGATTCATCATTCTTTTGCTTAAACCTTAAGGTAACGATTCTATTCTCATACATTTCGACTAGAAGATATTAATGATAGGTTAAAAAATTTTTTAAATTAGAATCTGGAAATTCTTGTTCTTGTTCAATATGATAATTGGCGCTGCAACATTGTTGTACGATGCACCTTCACAAGATGAAAGAACATGTTTATACATAGTTACACGACGGTTGAATTTAATGTCAGATATATGTAATTCTGCGTTTTAAGAATATTGTAAATTTACTGAAGATGGCCAGATTGTGGCCGAAACGTCTAATGTTTTATTAATGTAATGATAATTAAATATCACAAACCTTATCTTGTGCGGTGATTTTTATGCTCTTCTTTTCATAAGTTTTGATTTATATAAACCACATTCGTTTTTATTATGTAGGAAAATTAATAATTAAACTTTATTGACATTTTACAAAATAATAAAAAAATTAAATTTAGAGATTTCTTTTCATCAAGTTAAGAAATCATAAAATCAAAAATTAAAAATAATTCTGCTCAAATAATATCATCATTCAGATGATTTACATTAATAAGAACAGACATTCATCTCTTTTTCGGTTTCTTAAATAGGTGCTCGATTATTACGTAAGATTGTTTATTCTAGACTGTGATAATTACGAGATTTTGGCTTTAGGATCGAACGGAACCCTCTTATCATGTAATGTTTTGCGTCAACAGAAATATTCGCAAATGTACTGTACTCGTTGTTAGTAATGAAGTTCAACACGGGTTATCACTCAGGGGTAAAAAAGTCATCTAATCTCCGACCCGGCACCATCACTTGGTTCTTTATCACTTTTCGTCATTGGTTCATTCGATAATCATATTCTTTTTTCCTTTCTTTCTCATTCTCGCTTGCTCATTTCTCTTGCTCTGCCTGCTCATGCTGGCGTTATTCACCCTCTACTTTTTTCTTACAATGTGATTCGACTCCCTCTCTACTAGCATATTTTCATAGCAATTCTTGATAAAGTGATTCTTGAAAACAGTATAAATAGTCCAACTTTGATGTTTCATACCTTCGAGTGAACAGCTAAGCCATTAAACGGACGTTTATTCTTCGACAATCGGTAACGCGATTTTGTTTTTTACTTGCTCTTTCTTCTTGCAGTTCTTGTTACTTTATATTCGGTGATTTTCTTGGTGTATAGTTTTCATAAATATATATCTTATTTCATGCAGATTTCATATTTGTTATCATCCTCTTGCGAAAGTAATCGGTAATTTTGAAAATTTCCAAGTGATTTCTGTGTTATAGATAAATAAATGTGTCGTGAATAAAATGTGTTAGAAATAATAAAAGATTTTTGCAATTTTTTATTATTAAATTCTATTATTAGAAAATTAAAAATAATATGTAACTTAAATGTATTCGATATTTTCGAAATATGATATATTTAAAAAAAAATCTGATATTTTCTGATATTTAAAAAGTGTAGGTTTTTTTATAACACTTGAATTAATTCGGTTGAAAATATATTTTTTATAATATGAATTGTTTATTATATGTGAAACTTTATCACAAAGAGGAACAGTCTGGTAACATCCAGTTTAACTCCTCTCTAGCGGTTATCTCCAGTTTCAACTCGTACATTTTCATTCATTTTTGTAAAATAAGTTCGAAATATATTTTACTGAAATTGAAATAAGTAGAGAAATCTTGCGTTATTTATCTAATCGCAATCAGTAACAATTTTATTATAATTTTATTTTCCCATATTAAACAAAAATAGCAAATTTCGTGTCCTGTATAAGATCCTATTGTCGTTTATTATATATTTCTTCTTAGAAAAGTTCTGTCTATGTTTTTTTGTTAGAAAAGTTCTAACAATATTCTCTTCTGTTTGATCAAATGATCATTTTGATAACGTCCATCTATCTCTCATCACAATTTCAAAAATGCAGATCAAAAAATGCACTTCAACTGATAAATCGTTAAAATAAATCATAATTCTATATTTCAGGAGCGCAGCGTTTTACCCAAATATCCGAGGGTTTCCCCGGTCATCAGACCTTCGCCGTCCAGTTCTGGGTCCACCCTAGACTGTTCATCGAACATCACCCTCGTGACCAACACCAGTCCCTTCAACAGCCAGACCGCCCTTATCACCGAGAAAAGATATTTCTCTGGCGACGCTGGCAAGGGATCCAATCACTACTATGCCGAGAACTTGAGGAACAATCATCAAAAGGCTTTAAACAAGTCGCGAATCTATGATCCACTCAATAAAAATCAAGACGTCGATTACAAGCAACTAGATCCACTACTACCGAGCGAACAAAGTTCAAGCATCAACATTCTCATGGATCCCCCGGACGTGAAAGTACCGAAAGATTCGCAAGAACCATTGCCATCCTTGGAGTTTAAAAGGGAACCCGAACAATCATGGTTACGATTTGCCGCCCAGGTAAGTTATATATGTTTCATAGATTTACATGGAATTCTTTTCAATACTTAGAATCTTTGAGCAATTCCAAATCGATTAAAATAAAAAAATATGCACAACTTTTCTTTTATAGACAAATTAATAAAAATAAAATTAAAAATAACTGCAGTTAATCCGATCAATAATATAACACCGCTTACTCTGTGAGTTCTGTTTTGAAATGTGTATTTCAATCAGCAAGGCAGGATGTTATCAATTATATAGGTAACTTCAATTAACGAAAATAAAAAATTAAGGCCGCAACATAAACCTTTATATAACATAGAAAGCATAACATAGAAAGCATAAGAAAATCAATAAGTTCTTTATTTCATGAAAAGAAAGGAAATGAAGAAATTCTGATTGGTTAATTTTCTTATATATTATGCGTTATATATAACGCAAAATTCTGTGCTCCCTCCTTTACGAAATCACACGTTGAAAACGAAAAATAATCTCATAAGCAATACGTGCAAATAATAATTTATGAAGAAACTCACACGTGTTCCTCACTCATAATATGTTCATATAATATTGTCTATATATATATATATATATATATATATATATATATAGAGCAAGTGTATTTCATTACTATTTCATAAATCATCCAATGCGGTTAAATTGCAGTTAGAATATTACAATACATTCAATTATCATGAAATGTTCATGTTTAAATGTCTGATTAAAGATCTTCCTTCCTTTTTTACTATTAGAAATCACTTCTTTGAGAATAAACTGCTAGATTTAAGACTTCTGAGTAATCGCCGTGGCCATACTGAATCGTGATGTTATGAGCGAGAAATGATACGTTAATTTTTGTTATATGCCGTTTGTAAATAAAGACAATTTAAATAAAACGAAATTATGACATCGCTTTAAAACACCTGTCAAAATGGGTGGAAGCTATCCTTAGCCTCCCTGACAGTCAGTAAATAGTCATAAAAAATGGTAAAAGAACGTCAAGTCTTTACGTCAAGTTTACTTAATACGTGCATAGCTGTACACTTTCACGTGCCTAGCTTTTCACTTTCACGTGCCTTTTACGTGCTATTTACTGATTGCCAAAAAAAGAAGAATAGCTTTGACCTATTTTTAAAACTGTTTTAAAGTGATCTCATTTCGTTTTATCCAAATTATCTTCATTTACACATGTAATAAAAATAAATATATACTTATAATAAAGAAATGTTTATTTGAAACTATTAAAAAAAAATTACTTAGATTTAGAAATTTTTTTTTAGTGTACGTACATAGTTTGTTTAAAGTATAAATATTAATACATTTGTAAAAATGATTCAAATACATCCTTAAGGATCGCATGACATACAGTAGTATGACCATATGTACGATCCGACGACGATGCATCATCCTTTATTTACTTCATGAAATTTACAATGTTACAACATGTTTAGAATATTACGAAGAATATTACGTAATTTCTATTACGTAATATTCTTCGTATAAAAACTATAATTTTAAAAACTAAAAAAAATCACATTTTTATATTACTTTTATATTACTTGAAAATTACTTATTTATATAAAAATCTTTATATAAAAGTTACTTCGCAATACATTACATACATGTTTTTCCTTTGTGTTTTACAATAAGTCATAAAATAGTTAATAAATTATTATTTAATAATTAATATCGGAATAAATTAGCAAAACACATTACTTGTTATACGTATATTATGCAAAAGTCTTTTATTTTATTAATTAATAAAATTGTATATATCTATTCGCGTTTATACTGAATTTTTATATTCATATATTAAAAATTTAATACTGAAAACTCAAAGCATTTTTTCAAAAATATTTATATGGAGTTGGAATAATTTTTGCTGTAGTGAAAATAATGAAGTATTCATATATGAATTGGAACGTTTACACATTAAATATTTTGTTCTATTATATGAGTACAATTTATTATATGAGTATAATTTATTGCGCGCCGAAATCTATTACGCAATCGAAATGATCGGCATAATTGTATAAGAACAAGAAAGGATGAATGAAAAGCAGACGCAACCCTGTAACGAATATCGCAACCTTATATAACGTTGAATACTATACTTTCTTTGAGGTTGCCATTGACATTCATGGCTGATGGTAGCATGAGCGCCGTCAAAATTTCTCAATTGTTATATTATTTTGTATTACGCGGAAAATAAATTTATTTACGTGAACTGTTCGTAATTAAAAACAGATGAAAGTTATCTACGTAGAAAAAAAATGCAAAAATACGTGGTGCAATAATCATTCATTGCTATGACATTCATACAATATTATCAACAATTCTGTGCGAAAATTAGAATTCCTCATGAAATATTCAAGTCTCGAAACATTTCATGTCCTTAAATCATATCCTTAAAATTATGGCCATTATGTTTTTATATTGTATCTTCGCATGTATTAGAATGTTATTCACGTATTTATATTTACATATTCGTATAACTAATTTAATATTCATACAGTCAAACAAAAAGGCAACATATGAAAAAATACGAAAAAATACTATTAATATATATTAATACTATATAATAAAACAATGTTTTACGCCATAAAGCGATGAACATTTATCGAGCAAGAAATCAATAATTAATCTTCATTACATAAACAATCGTATTCCCGCTATGCATATATTAAAAGTAACTGTAGCTGTAATTATTTACTGTATTCATCAAGTTGTCTTGCTAAAATTTAATAGACTATGATGAATGCAAATATTATATCAAAATAGTATATCAGCATCAATTATAATAATTAATAATCGCGCGCGCAAAATGGTACATTTAAATTTACATATGAAATGAAATATAATGAATTAAAAGAAAAATAATTTCCTGTGTAGACAAAAGCAAAAATGATTATGGATCGACATTTACTTGTAAAATTGGAAAATTGAGAAATTCATTAAATGTTTTAAATTTCAGTTTTAAATTTGTATCAGGTCATTAAAATTTAGGTATTAAACGGAACGATTATTACAACATATCATTAGAATGAAGAAAAAAATAGTTAAAAAATTCGAAATATAAAAATCATATGTGTTTAACGAGGAACATCCTACATAATAATATCCTATAATAAACATATTGTATATCATCAGTTTTTAGCTGTTGTTTTCTCTCTATTTTAGTCGACATAACGGAAATAGAAAAACAATAAATAACTCATTTTTTATATTAATTGTCGAATTGATAGACATATTTAGAATAATGTTTTTGTTATTGCATTAAGTAGCGAGCTGAATGAATAATAAAATACTTAAGTCTTTATTGATATAGTATACACAATGTATGCTGTATTAACAAACTCTTTATTATCGTCAGTCTAGTCATTATTGATACAGCAAACACAATATATCAAAAGAATACAGTATATATAAACAGAGATTATATACTATGTATGTCTGTATGTCTAGTCTTTATTGATACAGCAAACACGATATACTAAAAGAATATAGTATATATAAACAAAGATTATATATTATGTTAAGTGCATAAAGGGATTCGATGATTTATATTTATCTTATCGATAAATGCACTTAGCATACATAGTTTACATTACATATATTATAAAATTAGAAATACAATAAATGTGCATATTTATGGTAAAAGTGAGGTGTAAATACGAATATGTATTTATGAATTTTCATACTTGTCTCTAATAATAGTTTTTGTAGTTATTCTATGATACTTTTAAATATTTCAAATGGTTAAATAATTAAATAAATAATATTTTTGCAATCCACCGACATTTGTGATTGAATAGAAACGATTTGCATTGTCGCTCCTATTTTATTAATATTTAAAAACGGTGGAAAATTTTTCAAGGAGAATGCGAATACAGAAAATATAATCATGATGTAATAAGATAGATGTAACATTTTCGTGAATACAGTAAAACCAATTAAATTTGAGCTTAAATATCGAAAAACAGTATGGTTATAAACGTATCAGAAAAATGGCATATCATTTTTTTACATGTCCATAATTCATGAAATTCTAGAAAAAAATCACATTTATATAACTTGCTTAATTATATTAAATATCTATTAGGTGCGCAACTAAGTTCTCGCTGTTATTTTGATGAAAATGCATCAAAATAACAGCGAGAACTTAGTTGCGCACCTAATAGATATTTAATATAATTAATAATTATAACGACTTAGGTGTTCCCATAAAAACATTCGAATTTCGAATTTCGAGAATGCATTTGGACTCAAGTTCGATTAGTTGTTTTCTTACATGAATGAAATATGTTTTCAAAAACAAGACAGCATCAAAAAAGTTGCTTTAGAGACGTTATGGTCTATGATTTTTATTTGAATGAGAGTTTCATCATATTTCAAAATTACTCCAGAAAAATCTATGCTAAAACATACATATACTCCTCTTCATCTCCTTGTTCGAAATTTGAATCACGTATCGTCTCGAAAGCACGAAATGAAGGCGTCTTATCAAATGGATGGTATCTGCGATCATCTGATATGGGAGTAGTGATCTACGAAGTTTTTTCAACGACGTGATTTGCGAGGGGAAGGGATGGCCGGCCCCCAGCATTGCTCTCTATATAAAATCACCGTCGCGGTCCACAAGTGTCAATAGTTCGTATTATACTGTGACATCGAAAACTTCTACTCGCATCAGTGTGCGATCAATATCCATTTTTTTTTATTATCAATTCAGCCAAATCAATTGGTATCCGATCGATGATATAGGAGTGAGTTCTCATCTCTCGTCTCGAACACGGTTTGGGACTCTCGAAGGGTTTAAACTCGGTTTCTTCCACAATCACGTTTGCCGAGACATCTAGATTACAACCCTGATATAAGAACGCGAGTTTTCGAGTTACGGACTTTCAGAATCGATCTACCATTGTTACTCGACGAAACAAGCAGTAATGATATTCTCCATAATTCGGACAGATTTTTTATTAGAATTAGAGAGTCTTTAATCAAAATAAATTCGTTTATTGTCAGTTTATCCTATTGATTTCGGATAATATTCGGAACAATCCGGAAATTTTCGATATTTTACGATTCTGGTTCCTATCGCGAAATTGTAATGATCTTCACGTATAGTTGGAGAACAATGCTGTTTGTTTGAATCGAACAAATGATTCGTTAGATTGATACCAAAGTTTCATTAATCGGAAAATCGTGTTTGCAATTGGAATTAGAAAATAGTGTCACAATAGGTTCCTCGATTTATCTGGAATCATGAAACTTCTTCTGCGAGCGGACACTTATGTAAACATCGAATTGCCGGTAAACACGCCTACAGCAAAATGCACAATTACCCAGGTAAAAAATTAATTAAAATTTGTCTTTGTTATGTTCTTTAGATTTTTTTATTGCTATAAATAACTGAATAGATATAGCTATTTCCCATATAAAGGCAAAATAAAAAATGTATAATTTTGAAGAAACATAATCTTGATATAATCCTTGATAAATGTTATGTATAATATCAGAATTTATGTAATTTTGCACTCCATTTAATGATGCTAATTATTAAGATTTTTTAGTTTTAGGGTTCTTTTAAAATTAAATTATAATAATCTTGAAAACATAAACACAATTTTTCAATTGAAAATTATCTTCTTCGCTGGTTGTACTATGATTTTTATTGATCATACTTAAGATTTTTTTGTATGTTATAGTCATATTTAAATATACGAGGATTGTGAAAACAGAAAATTTTCTACGTGAATGTCGCAATCTTTTTCGGCATGATTTCTATGACGCAAATCGTACAATTGATCGAATACGAATTAAATTATTGCATCGATCTCGACTCTTTGCTATTTTAAAATAGATTCTACATATACAATAATTGTGTGTAAAGGAAATATACTCGACAATGAGAGATAAAAATATATAATATTCTCACAATTTCTACATTTCTTTTCTGCGCGACAGATTTGAAATTAGTATTTACTCCGGTATCTACTGACACTTCTAATCCATCTTACCGATTGAATTTATTCCGATACATTTATGGGTCAATTCTATGTAGAATCATAACTTTATTCTCGTAAGACTTGTAAGAACTTATGACTGAAATGCTTATAAATTTAGCAGTAGCTTTACAAATAGCTTCTTACTAATCGTAAGATTTGTGAGAAATCGTAGATACGAATTTACGAATAACCGTACATCTTATAATGAATAGAATTACAACTCAGGTCATAAGTTCTATAAGTCTTACAAGAACAAGTTACGAGCCTCATGATTCTGCTTAGAATTGACTCATTGATTTTCGATTAAGATTTAAAGAGATTTTTATTTTATAAGTAGGTGCTATAAAAGAGTCTAAGTTCACGTTCAGACCTTCATACATTTTTCATGCGATTTGTAATCTGTTTGCAGATATTAGCTGCATTATCGGTGTCGTTGGGTTCCATGCAAGTCGGCTATTCGTCTTCCTATACATCGCCAGCGCTGGTGTCGATGCGTGATAACACTACAGCGAGCTTTGAAGTCACCAAACAGATGGTGAGTCCAATAACTGCTGACATTTTTTAATATAATCTGCTTTATCCTTAACTCCTACGCGTTAAAAATTTATTGTACAGAAAGACAAATCGCGCACTTTATTAGGCATGTGCTTTACATCCGTATATTTACAGAAAGTAAAAGCCAAGTTTACGTAGAGAAGCGATCTCCGATGAACGTATTTATAAAAGTATTCAAAATAAAGTCGCAATCTGCGAATACACGACCATGAAATCTGATTTTATCGGAAGTGGAAGATTGTAGGAATTGGACACGGTTTCTTGAACATCTAAATTGCCAATTATATACGTTAACTGGTTAGCGGTAGCGTAAGAACAACTCGGGCAACTATTCGTGACTCATTGTATTTTTTGCGAAATCAAAAAGTGTCTTTTCAGAATCGCTTGATATTTTCATTTGATCTATAGTTTAATAATCTATAGTCTAATAATCAGTAGCTATGTTTTAATATCTATAAATATTATTTTCAAAGATTAATTTTATATCTTTTATGTGAAGTTGTCAGAGAATGCCAAACCGATATTTATGACATCATTTTTCTTTATTTCTGCATCGCAAACAGAAATTATTGCAATAGTATGTTTCTGTGCCCGTATAAAGACATTTTAAATTTATGATGTCAAGGAAAAATCCGACGGGATTGTTTATCGGCGACGCGTTGCAGATCAATACAAAGTAGAAGCCAAAGTTAAGCGCCGATGATAAACGATGTAAACGCGTCACTTATAAATTATCGCGTTCTACGCATGCGTATGAAAAGGTACGACCTTCGTTATTCAAAGGGTCAATGAATAATTAAAAGATTTAACCTCAAGTGCGTCATTGGTGTCTGGTCAGGGGCACGATGACCTGATTGCAATCGTATTGGCGAAGGAGCCGTTGTGCCCCAGTGGCCGAGAACGCGATTGGTTATCTCGCCAGACACGCCGACTTCGTCATAAGGCCTCAACATCGTGATCGAATCATCATCGATATCGATATCGGAAATTGATTCCAGATATGTAAGCGAGCGTGAATAAGATGCTTCCGCATTCAAAAGTGGGTCTCGCAAGCAGATTTAGGATATTCGTTTCGGGAAGCCCACTTTAATAAATTTGAGAACGAAAGGCAACAAAATGTTATTACAATGACTATTTTTTTAACATGCCAAAATATAATTAATTGTTTAAAGAGCTGTATACATATTGTATTTGAAAATTATTGCTTTTTCCTGTCATAAAAATTATTCGTTTATATTAAGATTATCCTGAGTGGAAAATTTTTAATTAATGCATAATCTCTATGCGATGATATACTAGATAATCTACGAAGATTTAAATAAATTTATTTTTAATCTTTAATGTAAAATATACTTTTGTATCTATTGGTAAAAATAGGAAAGCATAACTACTGATTGTGCGAATTTATTTTTGTAGTACTTTCAAAAGAATATATTTCTAAATATATATATATTTTGTTTTTATAAATTAAATAATATAAATATTTAAAATATTCTAATAATTGGATTTAGTTATATTCTAATAATTAATTAAAAAATAATATTTTATTAAAGTCTATCACAATAAAATCACTACCAATAATTTTGTAATAGCAATCATTATAACAATTATTCTACGTTTAGTGATCTCATTTGTAATAAAGATTTTGTAACTCGTTTCTGCGTTACGGTAACTTAATTAAAATACACGACAACGGATGAGCAACCAAAATGGTTGCCCTTCGCAATTGTTTTCCTTGACATTTTGCGGCTTCCCGATCTTATTTGTATTCGAAGGATCTACGATGAATAAAACTATTAAAATACACGGTTGTTATTCGAACAATGAATTTAATCAAGGATTGTCGATATGCACAGCATGATACATAATCGAGCTAAATCTTTTCCAATCCCGAATCGCTTCTGTACATAGCAATAGTAAATTTTAATCATTATACGAAATGTCTGTTCAAAAAAAAAATTTTAATTATATATTAAAAGTTTAAAACATTATATAATACATTCGGGCAAAAGTTTATTAAATTTTTAATATCACTTGTATGAAGAATATTGTGCAATTAATTTCAAAACTTTGACTAACTTTAGACATATTGTATTTGATAGTTGATTAATTAATTAACAATTAGAAACTTGCAATAAATGATGTCGCAGAAAAATCTATAAACTTAATTGTAGAATTTTATAAATTATCATTCCAAATTTTGTATATTACAGAGCATGTGGATTGGGTCACTTATGCCATTGAGTGCACTTGTCGGTGGCATCGCTGGAGGACCGCTCATCGAATATATAGGAAGGAAAAAGACAATACTTGCTACAGCGTTTCCATTTATCGGAGGTATACACAGTATAAAACGTTTATGTAATGAGATATAATGTAGAGACATATATACGTATAATGAACGAACTATCGTAGTAAATAACGTTATATAAGTCCCTATCTACTATCATTTAAATTAGTTACATCGTTTCTCTTTTATATTCCGAATATTGTTGCCCGTAAATAAATAAGTAGGTCGTGTTATATGATAATATGATACTTTTTATAGCATGGCTCTTAATCGCGATGGCTCAAAATATTCCGATGATATTGACTGGGCGTGCGATATGTGGTTTTGCCGTGGGCGTTGCTTCCTTAGCGTTACCTGTGTACTTAGGCGAAACGATACAGGCAGAAGTGCGTGGTACTCTTGGTTTAATGCCCACCGTTTTTGGTAACTCCGGTAAGTTAAATGGAAGATTTAAATCTTGTTATTCATTTATATGTGTACGTGTTCGTTGCTAATATGACGTTTAGATATTTAAACTTGTGAATGTTATTTAAATATAAAAAAAAAATATATATATATATTTGTAAAGTATGTTCCACAAATTCATAAAGGTTTCATATTCAATGTGCAGGAATATTACTATGCTTCGTAGCGGGTATGTATTTGGATTGGAGAAATCTGGCGCTGTTAGGGGCGAGTTTACCACTACCATTCTTGATTTTGATGTTTATAATTCCGGAAACGCCAAGATGGTACATTTC
The DNA here is from genome assembly GCF_000204515.1 of Acromyrmex echinatior. The sequence continues at coordinate 102,857 of NW_011627193.1, forward strand.
CAAGGGGAAAACAAAGAGATCCCGAAAATCTCTTCAATGGTTGCGCGGTAAAGACACAGACATAACCGACGAATTGACTATGATCGAGAAATTACATCAGGAATACCTCGACAGCGAGCGAAATACTTCCCAAAATTTAATCTCGGAATTGATGAAAAGTAAACACTTCAAACCTCTTCTCATTTCTTTGGGTCTAATGTTGTTCCAACAAATGTCTGGCATCAATGCGGTGATATTCTATACGGTGCAGATCTTCCAAGTACGTATTATATTAATCAGTTATCTTTCTCTACTAACTCGCGAATCCAATATTTCAATAATTTTTAAATACATAATTCTCTAACCAAACCATGAAAATAAAATGATGAATTAATGCACGAAATAAATGCCAAATAAATCTTCAAATTTTGAGAAATACAATCCGACACATAATAATCAATAAATATTTTTTTTCAGGACGCTGGTAGCACAATCGATGAGAACCTTTCGACCATAATAATTGGGATAGTAAATTTCATATCCACCTTTGTCGCCGCGTCTGTAATCGATAAGCTGGGCAGGAAGATGCTGCTGTACATAAGCGCTGTGTTGATGGCCCTGACCCTCTTCTCCCTTGGCGGATTTTTCTACGTGAGGTCAATGAATGTGGACGTGACGGCCTTCGGCTGGTTGCCATTGGTCAGTTTGATCGTGTACGTGATAGGCTTCTCATTGGGCTTCGGGCCTATTCCTTGGCTGATGATGGGTGAGATTCTGCCCGCCAAGATCCGCGGCTCCGCCGCGAGCATCGCGACCGCCTTCAACTGGATGTGCACCTTCATCGTAACAAAGACCTTCGAGGATGTCATAGGAGTGATCGGTGCGCACGGCATCTTCTGGATGTTCGGCATAATCGTCGTGATAGGCTTCGTCTTCGTGATCGTCAGTGTGCCGGAGACCCGCGGCAGGTCGCTCGAGGAGATCGAGAAGAGGTTCACAGGTCCAACTAGAAGGATGAGCGCAGTCGCCAATATGAAACCGACGCCGATGTCGTGTTAGCTGCTGAATTTCCGATCGCGACTCGCGATAAAGAAACTCGTTTGAGTAAAAAATAGGATTCCTTACGGTGTCCTTCTAAGGGAAAGATTCCCTTACAGATATGCTTTCCCTTAAAGGGAAGTTCGAAGGAAAGTTCAGGTTCGAAGGTTATACTTCTCTCTTCTCTCTATGTAAAGAGAAGCGTCTGTTCTTCCTTCTTGGCTTTTCCTACTTTACTCTTATTTCCAAGATCTTCGGTTCCCTTTCGCGAGATATATTCGTTATAACAAAGTTAGAGCGAGAGCGATTCGGAAATAACCGATAAAAGATAGAAATCGGTCGTAGATCTGAATAGTATGTAGAAATATGCGGACGAAAGTGCTTCTCATAAGATTCATATCTCTTTAAACAAGTTGAAGAGGCACACAATTGGATGAAAAATTTTATCAATTGAAAAATTTAAGTGCAATAGCGATTTCGTAAAAGATCTATATTTTTGAAAAGTTGATTAAGATAATTCCTCGACTGTACTTTTAAACAGAATCTTACGATATAAGATATAAAAACACATTGTCTTCGTTCATTCGCTTCTTCAATTAGCCTCGTAAAACATGACTTCGGCAGATTTCGCTTTAACCGTATTCCTATCCAATACGAGGATCAGAGAGAGATCGCTAACAAGTTAGTGCCAATCTTGTCGAGAACCCAAATTGCGAGGCCAATTAAGTAGCTTCGTGGAATATAAATGTGTTACGCTTTCCCATCGGGGAAATGGCAAAATATGTGACTATCAGCTGTTGACTAGGTGTGTAGTTGCAATTATTTTTATTATTCCCGACAGTCCTACAGGGCCTACCTCAAGTTGATACTGCTCTATTAGAATATAGCAGATAATACTGTCGTTAGAGATGTACGCGTAGGTCAACGCTAGTCGCGCGCGAGCGCGCGTTTCTTTTTTTATAGCGTAATTGCGTGGGGCTGTGGTATCGCATAGGTTCTGTGTGATACGATTTATCGTCACGTGCACCTTGAATTTGAATTAAAAGCACGCGTAACATGTGTGAACTTTTATATGTATGTATACATATACTATATATATATATATATTATATATATATATATATATATATATATATATATACATACACACATTATATGCCGACCAAGAAACCGGTCTTTCGAACAGAGGCGAATTTCCCATGCGACAATAACGTTTAAAATCAATCGCGTTCTCATCACAGTAATTACGAATTGTAAATAGTCGAAGAGATTTACGCCATAGTGATATTATTTACGTCCAAGAAAAATTGTCGTTGTTAATTTCAATCGTAATTGGACAATTATTTTTCTATTGCCTCTTTCTTATTTTTGGACGAAATTTAGAAAGAGATAGAGAGAATGAAAATATTAAGCTTTGACTGTAGTTAATCAGCATTGAAGAAATTGATCGTAAGTGGAACGATATGATTCTAGCAGCCCGTATTAGCCTCGTAATCTTCGTATTAAACTAATGATGCTTGGATGATATCGGATGGCTGTATCAATGTGGGATGTGATTTTAAATGTATATGATAATTTAAGTGTTATAATACATAGCAAATATATATTTTTAAAGCGAAGGTTTACGAAAAGTGCAAACGTAGTTGTAAAGTGGAGATGAAGTTCTTAGAAAGTTATGTAAGAATAATGTAACGCTGAAGGAAAAAATCTCAGACAAATGTAATATAGTCGCCTATGTTCGAAAGTTAGGATAAAGCTGCGTCGACTACCTGACGAGTGTTCTCGGTCAAGTAATTTAATAGAGATTCGCTGGCAAATTGTTGTGAGAGATGTTATATTATATAGAGGAATACATTATTTATATATTTTACATAAATTATTGATACATATTTATATATATTTGTTATCAACAATTTATCGCCTGAGATTGTAAAAAAGAGAATTATGTACACATTAAAAAAAATCTATTTTATATATTTTTCATAGAGGAAGATATATTTAAGAATTAAATAAATCAAAATTGATTAAGAAAATTATTTTTAGAGGATATCTACAAAAATTAAAATGTTCAAAAAACATCAGCATTGTACTTTGCGATGTCTTTTAAGTGTTCGCATTGCCTGTATGAAGTGAAATATTTAACAACTTATAGCTAATGTAAATATTGTAAGTTTTATTATCTATCCGAATTACTGCATGTGACCGGGTACATTCGCAGTATGTTTGGCATGATGCAAACTAAATGCATATCATAATCGACAACTGACGAAATACGTTGGAAAACGTTAAAAAGTATACGATTTTATAAGTTTATCAGAATGTGCTTGTAGTTGCGTGCGTCCGAGTAGAAAGATTCCATTAGTAGAGAATCTTGTTTGATAGAAGTGTAAAAACGATAAAACGTCATGCAGAACGTTTCTCGTAGTTTCTTTTCTCTCTCGCATTTCTAGGCTGCGTTCTGATATTCATAGCCAATACTGAAAATCTATACGGAAAGAACGGTTTTTGCCAAAGTATCTAAAAATTTAATCAGACCTAAAAATAATTTTGTTGGACAATTAAAATAATTATGTAAAATGCTCAAATTGGTTACTAGAATAACAAAACTTTTTGCAAAAGTGCTCATAATGCTTGAGATATCTATGTAATTATTTTAATAGTTCAACAAAATTATTTTCAAATCTTTATGTACATATATTTTTAGAAACTTTAGTTAAATCTTCCTTTTCTAGTATTACGTATAGTGCACTACAGATTTTGCAGCACTGGTAGTGAACGTTGGAACGTCTTAGTATCACAATAGACGTCATTTGCAGCACGCGAAATCTCGTTTTAACATTCGCGTAAAAGTAAGTACCGCATGAACAAAATCCACGGCAAAGTCTCATTTTAAAATTGTAAAAATATAAACATTCGAACAAAAGACCATTCCTTTGCGATTGTGCGAAGTTCAATGTACAACTCATTTTGATATCACGTAAAGCAATAAGTGCACAATATCTTGTTTTATATAAGAGTTGAGTACGTTATTACTCTCCTTCGTAGTACAATGACCAATCACGGCATTTCTGTTTCTTATATTTACTGTTTATATTTGTTGCTACTGTAAGTAATACGTGCCGCTTATTCATAAGCTATTTGCCAAAGCACAATGAAGATGGCGGAATATTTTTGATAATTTAATACTCATGTTAAGTTTACGAATAACTTGTAAGTTATTATGTGGTATAATTTTAAGATTATCTACAGATATATAAAATGATACATTTATGTAAAACTGTTGCTTTAATTTTTTATCCATGCTTTTTGATATTTTTATATAATAATATTATATTAGCAATTATATTCAATTTTTCTTAGATAAAAACGCGTAATTACAAAAGCAATTACCAATTAAACAAGAATAAAATTTATATATAAAAATGCTACATGATATATAGTAAAAACAAAATTCATAAATCAAAATATAAAAGTTCTTAAAAAATTAAATCTGAATAAAAAGCAGTTTTTTAAATAAATATATATAATCTCGTATGACTCAACCAGAAGTAAACATTTCACAATCATTATCTAATAAATAATGACATGAAGACTCTTTGTACCTCGTATTGATGTCATACACACATTTGAACTCATAAAAAATGATACAACTTAAGTTATTTACGAAAGGTGCATTCGGTTTCATGCATAATGCATATCATTTTATCCTTGTTTATTAAATATTAAAAAAGGATAAAATGATACAGCATGCGCCTTGTGTGAAAAAGAACGCACTCGGAGACATTTTGTATCACAAATAAATAGGTAAGACAAAACAGCTTAGATCAAAAATATATTTTTTTAAGTGTTTGTCATAAATTCTATTGAGTTTAATAATATAAATCATAATCGTATTGTGCAGTAAAAATTAATTTTTTTTTACTAAGAAAATATAATAGCAAATTGTGTCACTTATACATAAATTTCTTATACTTTAGTTTCTATTAATGTAGATTTATTACAATCTCTCGGTTTAACTTTTTTCTCTTTGTTAATTTTATCTTTTTTAAGTCTAAGAAAAAATAAAAAATAATTTAAATCGAGATGAAAGTTAATTATACATTGATCATCTATAATGTTTCATTAGGAAATAACAGATTCTGGTTGATTTTTAGGTGATGTGTAATATTCTGGGTATCAATCATGAAATTTTATCCCTAAGATGGAAAGTGAAAAGTGAAAATTTTAATCATTGAAGTTAATGGAGAAATTTTTCATTTTTCATTTTTCATCCTAAGAAAAAAGTTTCATGATTGATATCCTGTTTACATATTATTTTATATATATTATTTGACATAAAATGCCAACAAAAATTTTGCATTATAATATGATAACGTGCCTTTTTAACAATATATATTAATTTTAACTTCGATTTAACTTTTTTCAAATTTTTAGAATTAGAAAAAGATGAAGAACAAAAAGTTGTTAAGCTAAGATTAAGTCTACATTGATAGAAACTCTGGAAATAACACTTTTTGCTGTTGTGTTTTGGAGTAAAAAATACAAATTAATTCTTAACTGCATGAATGTCAGCGTGATTACATGATTAACGCAATCTTTTCTATAACGGAGTAGATAAAATGAAGTAGATAAAATAGAAGATGAAACCGAAAGTGAAACGGTGCAGAGTTGATAAAAACATAACCAAGACGTAACTTACCCATAACCTGGACTCTGCATATGGCACAAGTGTCACACTCGACGTCCCAGCTCCACATAGCCACGGCGTTCCATTTCTTCAGAGTAAACATCTTATCGTTCTTTTGATTGTCGCCATCGATTCGATCACCCGGATCTTGTTCGGAATCGCCCATGATTTGAGGTTAGAAACACTAGCGGAATGCGAAACAACGCGAGGAGATAAATGCGATCCGATCAGCGCAATCATGAATCAGTAAGGTCCACAACTCCACACTCCACACACACTTTGACGTTTGTGATACACGCACAGTGACAGTAACCAATGATAACAATGTCGCGGCTGCTGTGCCGTTTTGCACCCAATTGCGCTATTTGCACCGATTGCGGAACCCGAACACTCCCGCGCATGCGCGGGAATATGTATGCATATTCTCTAAATTCTTTGGAGTGGAATTTCATTCTATAAAAAATTAAGCCAGTCTTGAATAAAAGTGGTCCCATTTTCAATCTTGAATGAGATTTCACTTTTCAGAGTGACAATTCATTCTAAAAATTTTAGAAGGTTTGTATACTTATCTTGACCGAGTTCAAAAATTCACTGCCGTACATTAGCGACACCAATAGCAATTTTATAGAATGACGCGAACTACGTATCACGTTATCAACAGACGACACTATTGATGAAGCGTCGAAAAATTGAATTGCAAAATAAATTTATAAACATATATTTAATGTTTTTATGTGTGAATAATTCAGTAAAGTAAAGAATACAGGTAAGAAAAACAAAACTTTTATTATATATAATTGTTACTTGTTTGAAAATAAAAAAGTGAGAAATGGGAAGGTTATGCACGTGTTTATCTCGTCTCTTGCTCACGTGTGTTGGTCATATACTAATTATATTTTGTATTTACAATTTATATTTATCTATGATAAGTTTTCTTAGGTTAGTTGAGTTAATCAAAGAAGTTTACTTATCTTAAAAATGAAAATGAAAAAAATGAAGCATGGATCTCTTAAGTTATCAGGAAAAAAGACAATGGCAGTTAATACAAAAAAGAAAAGAAATTTAAGCAAATTAACTACGAAAGAGTTCTTTGAACAAGATTTTGAAAATAATGGAGATAGTGATATACATGATAGTGATGAAACAAGTAAAAACATAGGTATGATTCAAAATATTAAAATTTGTTTGATATTTTGAGTACAACTTCAACTTTATGATATTCTTTTACTTATAGATCAAGATGAACAGCTTGATAGTGATATTAATAGGGATAGCGATCATAGTGAGAGCAATTTGAATCCAGAACATAAAAAATCATTAATAAAATTGCAAGATACTGATCCTGATTTTTACAAATATATGAAAGAAAATGATAAAAATCTTTTGGACTTTGAAACATCAGATGATGATGATGATGATGATAATTCTTTAGTAGACTTGGATGATGCATACATTTCTGAAGAAAATTTAGAAGTATGTTTTTATTAAATATAATTTTAACTATTTTTTATACTTTTTAATAATATTAAATATCCAGATTGCTAGCTACGATAGTGATCTTTCACTAGAAGAAACCGAAAGTAACTCTAAAAAAATTACTATGCAATTATTGAAAACTTGGCAACAAGAAATACAAACTGATAAGTAAGTTTTTTTTCGTTTATTTTATATATTTATTGAATTAATAACAAAGTAATAACTGTGCATTATCCCTTTTAGATCAATTGATACTATTAAATGTGTCATAGAGGCCTTTCATACAGCTTTGAATATTGTCGCAGTATCGTCAGATACGACCACGCAATATAAAATAGAAGGAAGTGCAAGTTAGTTTTGTTTTATTTTATCTTAAATCACTAATTATTTTTCAAATGATTGTATATTAATTTTATCACAAATATTATGTTTAGCATTTAATGGTGTGGTCCAATTATGTATAATGCATTTGCCTGATGCATTTAAACGTATTTTGAAACTGGATGCAGAATCGCAGAAACCATATAAATCTAAAAAATTTGAAAAAATACAAAAAGTTTTGAAATTGTACTTATCAGATCTGATTAAAGTACGTATAGATAAATCCTTTATTTATATCATGCATATAAACATATATATATATATATATATATATGTATATATATATATAATACATGTTAATAAATATATCTGTTTCACAGTTATTGCAAAGTATAGCATTGTCCAATAGTGCTATTCTCACAGTGCTTCTAAAGCATCTTCGTCAAATGTTGCCTTATTTTCAATCATTTTCATCTTTAATTAAATCATTGTTTAAAATCTTATTAAAGTTGTGGTCAAGTGGAGAAGAAACTGTGCCTGTTATAGCCTTTTTAAATATCTTGCATATTGCAACTAGCAAAGAATTTATACTTGAAGAATTATTAAAGGTAAGATCCATACGATGATAATGAAAATATTTGCGAACATTGGTATCATTAAAGTTTTTTTTAGACTATGTATGAGAAATACGTTCATACTGTGAAATTTATTTCACTCAATATATTACCAAGAATAAATTTCATGAGGCAATCTTTGCTCGAGATTTATCTGCTTGATCATAATATTTCGTATAGTCATGCCTTTTTACATATCAGGCAATTAGCGATTGATTTAAAAAACGCTGTAACATTAAAGAACAAGGTAATTGTAAATAGCAATTATGTATTTTTTATAAAATTTATAAGTAACATCTAAGATTATTTTCAGAAAAATCTTCAGGCTGTATATAATTGGCAGTATATAAATTCCTTGCGTTTTTGGACAGAATTAATGACCAAGTCAAAGGATAAATCAATGTTACGATCGCTGTTATATCCCTTAGTTCAGGTACTAAATACTTTAAACAAAATTTAAGCAATGAAAGTAATGTAATAATTCAGTAGAAAAATGCTTTAATTTTTTATAGATTATTATAGGAACAATAAAAATTAATCCAACTGCGCAATATTATCCATTGCGATTCTATTGTTTAGAAATGTTAATAACCATTTCTAAAGAAACCGGAACGTTCATACCTATTTTGCCATTTCTTCTCGAGGTATTGTTTTCATATTTTTAACGATATTTGTAATCATAGAGTATATTATTACTTTGTATCAAATTTTTCTTTTTAGATACTGGAGTCTTATGATTTTAATAAAAGGCATAAAACAGTTATGATGAAGATGAAACCTATATCCTTTGATTGCATTTTGAAAATATCGAAATCACAATTTATAGAAAATGACTTCAAAGATGGTATTATTGAAACTATTTATCATCTTATACTGGAGCATGCGGCGAGTGAAAGTCATAAAATATATTTTCCAGAACTCTATACACCTTGTATAATACAGGTATTTTAAGAAGAAACAAAATTTAAAAAAACCAGAAGTAATTTGTATTATTAGATATATCGAAAATATTAAATCAATATATTTTATCTTACAGTTAAAAGAATTTCTGGAGAAATGTCACGTAGCAATGTATTGCAAGAAAATGAAACTGCTTCTAAATATGATTGAAGAAAATAGAAAACACATTGAGACCGAACGTAGTAAAGCAACAATAAACTTAAAAAGTATGGCAGAGATTACAAATTGGGAAAATAGAACGAAGACAGATGGCACAGCAATAGCCAAATTCTATTCTTCTTACGTTAAACTTCGTGAAACCCAAAAGCTTGAACTTCTTACGAAGAATGAAGAAGAATTCAACATATCCGTTGGGAGAAAATCAATGAAACGTAAATTAGATAAGCAGAATGCAGAAGATAATGAAGAAGACGAGTTAAATTTCAGGTGAACGAAACGGGATCTGAAATAAGAGCAGAGAAACGATTGAATAAGAAAAAAATCAATATAAATAAAAATAAAGAAAAACAATAATGATTGAAGTTAAAAATAAGATCACTCTGGACTTTGAAATTAACAAACGTATCCAATATACATTGTATGCTGTATGGGAATATATTTATTGTTTTATATCTAAATATGAATTTTGTTATCATATATATCTTTATATTTAATATAAATACATCCCTTATACAGTAATTTACTTATAATTATATAATAATTCTGATTATTATAGAGATATCGCGCATACATGTTGCGCGAGATATGGCCAAAACGTGCATATTTTAAAATATTATAATTTTAATTTTATGACAAATAAAACTAGAAATTTTGTACATAATTAATATTTGTGATGTATATAATAATACTAATAATATAGAAAATAATTTTATATGAAAAAAATACAAAAGATACATAGGATGCAAAACATTTATTTAAGACTTTGATTTCAAATTAGATCAATTCTGTACATACACAATAGCTACAATTATATCTTCAGACTGTGTTATAAATTTACAATCAATTTTTTTATACAGGCATATCACCGATAAGTATGTAATAGACGTAATGATGATAAACTATGAAAATTTTTAAATTAATTCAACGATTTCGTTTTTCTTTATAGTATTCCATTACATTTGTTTCGTTTCTAAACATAATAAACATATCGTTTTTATAAAAATATATCTTTAATGACACAAAAAGCAAATGCGCAATTTTCGCTCTAATTTTATCTACTTTACAAGAAGACGTTGTTGCATGCTCTTTTTTTTAGCAAATTTCAATTTGCATGATGATACAAACAGAATATGGGACATAACTCATTATACAATATCGTAATATAATTCATATTCGTATTAGAACAGATATATGTATATGTATATATATATATATATATATATGTGATTAGCATACAGACTATTCGCGTCGACAATAAAATTTTTGTCGCTATACAAATTGAATAGATTTTATTTAATTCATATCATTTCATGCTGTGCTACGATGAATTTTTTAGTACAACTAGTGCATTAGCAACAGCAATATAACATTGAAACAATGTCTGTTTTGTAACAATTGATGTTGAGATAAAAATTAAAAAAACTGCAAATATAATATATAAGTTATTGTGACGAATATATGAATGATGATGATAAAGAAAAGAAAAAAAGAACTAAGTTCTACTATTATATGAACGAGTAAGAAGGGCATATTGCTTTATTAATATATGCATATATTCGTAAAATACATACATATTTTTAGTAGCCCTTAAGAAAAAATAGTATATCCATTAATAATCGCCTAATGTCCTTTAACATATAAATTGACAGGGCGAAGTTTAAGCATTTAAAATAAAGATTATATTCTAAAACGCATATATTTTTTCCTTTAATTATAAAATTATTTAAAAATTCATAGTATTTGAAACAATTCATAAATACACTGCACCTACAATTAAGTTTACCCTAAAGAAGTGCGAGCCCATAGTTACATAATAAGAAGAATGTAACGTAACTTTTTTGGGCTTTTCAGACATGCATCTTTGTTTATGGATCAATGGGATCAACTATGTATCCTTTAAATTTTCAACATTGCTTAAAAACATAGACTTTATTTTTCTTTGTCAGCTCGATAATAATAAGAAAGACTAATATTAATGAGAAGATTAATTAGCAAAATTTTGAATTTTAGGCTAATTAGCAAAATTCTGAATTTTATATTAATAAATCATTTATAAGCATTAATAGGTGAGTACTCATTTGGTTCGTCTTTTGTTCGATTATTCAATTCATCTAATTAATAATCATCAGAGCTGTATTTATGATGTTATCTAATAGTAGAAATAGGAAAATCATGTAACATGTTTGTTATTATTTAAATCGTACAAACTAATCGCACGATGTATAATGTGTGTTTATATGATAACGTAACTTATATAAATGTAACCGACTGAAATGCTGCAGTATCTTAAGTTAATTTTTAATGATCTAACTAGTGATAGTAAAGCGGATTACGTTAAAAAAAACTGGCGCGAAAAATATTTGTAACTAAATTTGAATTGTACTTTTACAAAACAGTGTGCGACGCTTTCATGGTTTTAATTTCTACAAAATGTTCATGTAACTCAAAAATATTACTCGAGTCGATAATCATTATTACACTTGTTAAGACTACAAACTAGTAACAAGAAACTGTAACTTTGAAAATCGTTTTTGCAAAATATTATTATTACATCATGAGACATGTTAGAAATCGAAATATTTCTGTATTTAATTACAAAATGCATTCATCATTCTCACGTACTGTAATATCAGTCTATATACAAGCTAAAAGTACATAAACAAAGTAGTTAAATTGTGATAAAAAGTAATCATCTCATTTAGTACTCTCTAAAGGCCATGTTATCTCATACAACGCTTTAGATTATCTTTAAAAATTCTTACGGTACTGCAAACATACATTGCAATTACAGAATCTCCTTTCTCTCTCTCTCTCTCTCTCTCTCTCTCTCTCTTTCTTTCATTATACAATCACAAGAGTATGTGTGTGTCTGACTTACAACAACTATTTTATATCAAAAAGATAAGAAAAGAAAGAGAGACCACACTTCTTAAATTGATGAATCTATAATTGTGTTTAAAACTAGATCATGTGTGTTGTCATATGCTTCTGATGTTCGAACTAATAGAAATTTAATTTTAGTTACTTAATATATAATACAAACGTTATAAAAAGACTACTACAATTCTGCTGCTGATAACTACCTTATGCAATTGTTTACTCTCGTCTCCGTTATTACATCTTAACAATGCGGTGTAAATGATTATCTGTTTTTATTTCCAAAATATAAGTCATCTGTACACTGATAGCAAGTTCTTTTCTTTTTCTAGCGCTATTGATTTCATTTACAACAATATGTAATGTATGTATATTAACATAGATATCTGTTTTTCTTTATATAAACAAAAGAGAAAACTTACACATCCCATCTTATTTTCCATATCCAAATATCATCATGTATAATATTCGTATACATAATTGCAAACTATATATAAAACCAAAAACTTTAAAAGATACATTTAACAGTATAAATCAAAAAGCTGCTAAATGTAAGCACAGTTGTCCTACACGTATAATAAAAGATGTTATTGAAAAAATTCATTTTACGAAGAAATAGAGAAAAATGCTTTCTTAATACATGTAAAATATCACTATATTTTTATATAGGATATAAAATCCTCATATAAAAAAAATCGATATGTTCTGTAGCCAAAATAATTTAAATTTCAATTAGTCCACTTTTAAACAAATAAAAATTTAAATACATAAATTAAAAGAAATATGAAATATAGCAAATCAGAAGACAGGATGCGCAGTTTGATACAAGGTAAGGCATCGAAATTATCATTTTCACTTACTTCATTATATACAATATATTTTATAAAGGAAATAGATCAATATTTTTGATCGTTATAAATGAAATGCATTATGATAACTTCAAAGTGTCTTATGGTGAAAGTTAGACACCAATTTTATATAAAGTAGAAATCAAAATTTACTAATAATTTTAAAAAAGCTATTAAAAGGATTATTGGCATGCAATTCTATTACTTTATCTAATGCTGTTTTTTTCTGATATTGTAATTCTTCATGTTAGCAATTACGAGTTTAAACTGATTAATGTTTACAAAATATACAATGAAAAATGATATTATATAAGTAAGAAACATCATTGTGCATCAGGATGTGTTTACAATATTTCTATTTATATATAATATATATAAATTTCACATCAGATACTTAATCTATTTTATAAAATCATGGCATCTATTTAGAAATATTATCATACACAATGGATGTTTCAATAACATTAGTAATTACATTAAAATATTTGTCTGTATGTATCATTCTTTTTTTTTAGCATAATTTATTTTTTGCAAGTTAAAAAAAGACAAACCTTAAAAAAACTCAAGTGTAATTTGTTAACGTTAGACTATCGTAAAGGATTGGCATCAGTCAACAAGCACGCTAGCGCTGTATACCTTTCTAGTTTTAAACTGGAAATCCGGTTCAGATGTTTCTTGAGCGTATTTGTAGTAATTGGTTGACAAGGTGCAACACAGGGTGGCGAGTCACCAATCAACTCAACTATCGTCACTACAAAAGTTGACCATTCAGAAGGCAAGGAATCATTTGTGTCACACAATTGTTCAACTTGCTCGAGCATCGCTGCTATTGCAGACACACCAAACTGAAAGAACAAATAATTGTTAAATAAGATCATTGCGTTTTATGTATATATGCTTAGAATTTATTGAAAGATTTATAATTTATATGTTAAAATTATACACACACGCACGCACGCGCGCGCGTGATGTGTGTGTGTGTGTGTGTGTGTGTGTGTGTGTGTGTATAACTAACCTTATTCAGAAGAGCAAAAGTTAAGCTATTATTTTTAATAGGATGATTAGTAGCAGAGTCGGATAATGCTCTTGCTAATCGCAATATAGTATCAAAATCTTTCACAGCATCAAGCCATCTTCGAAATTCGGAATAAAAATCTGTTAATATATGACAATCTCTACGACCTATCACGGCTAAACCTTTAAATATCGCAGTCCACAATTCTCTCAACTGCTTACTATATTCTGTCACATTCAGGTGAGGTAAAAAACGCAGTAGTAACGTCTATTAACATATATAAATGCAATATAAGGTACTGAAAATAATAAAATTTTAAGTCTCATCTCTTATCCATCAAATTACCTTTCCTTTTCGAATACTTAGCATACTAGCTAATTTGTCATCTTGTATTAACTGTTGCATACATATTAAAATCATGTTTATCAATTCTGGTTCAGTTTTAGTCGTATTTACGTCAGATTCCCCTTCCTGTTGCTGTTGAGGTTCCGGAATTAAAGCGAGTGGATTACTCAGATCTTCGAGCTTGAATTGAAGTGTAAACAGCTATAAAGAATAACATTAATAAAGAATGCATTATCGAATTATTTATTTTATTAATTATATTAGAGAATATGATAGTACTCTCTCAATTTCAAGAAGTAATTGTCGTGTTTTTTTAGTATCCTTCTGTTGAGACTGAGGAGTAGATTGAGAGTCATTATTTGATACGACATCCATATCGATAAGTTTACGTGGTGCTGTCACACTACTGCAATGAAGTTTGCCTAATGAATTCTCAAATTGAGCTGGTGTATATGCTGATCTTGAAGCGGCTTGAGGTGTTGGTTCCCAATCTCTAAAAGTCAAGCGAAAAAATTAAAAATACTAATAACTAAAATATGTAAATAAATAATCTTTAAGAAATAAATAACCAATCTGTATATAAAATAAATAAATTTGATATTTCCAGTTATCTCATTTGTTGTTATAAATGTGTTGTCTTAAATCATTAAATTCTACGATTATAATAAAAAAAATAACGTTATCGCATGTTTAGTGGAAAACATATTTTGCAATACTATATTATCAAAAAACGCAAATCTTCACGCGTTAAAACATAGGAATGTAAAATTGAAAATGTATAAGCTTTATAGAAATAAAAAACATACCTATGATCCCTGTGATATCCATTGTTATTATGATGCTTCTTATCTTTTTGTTCTCGATTTGCATGTTGTTTATTCTGTTTATCACAGAATACGACATAATAATGATCATCAACATACGGTTGAATTGTATTAAGTTGTAATAATTGAATATTAATTAACCATTGCTTCTCATGAGCTTTTATAGCAAGTTTTCCTGAGTGTTCGTATTCTCCCGAAGCATTACCGTTAATGTTGTGAGAATAATTTTGATGATGATAAGGTCTTTGATTATTTCTGTCATGATTACGATGAGGATATTGATTATTTTTAAAAAATGCTTGATGTCCAGCTTGTTGTTCGTTATGATAATAAGATCTGTTCTGGTTTCTCTGATTTCCTAAATGTGAATAAGAATGTTGGTGTTGCTGATGATTGGTTTGGTTGTTAGGAAATGCAGGCATCATGTGATCTGGTCGAAGGAACTGTGGGCCTCCTAAATTAGGATGTAGTTGCTGAAATGTAATAAAAAATTGCATTAAAAAAAACATTTTATTGTAATAATCATAATATATAATCTGTAAAAGAAACTTACAGGAGGAAAACCATAAGAGCCGTGAAGAGGTTGCCTTGGAACTGGTTGTGGCATTAAATGTGACATTAAATGCGGTGGAGAAGGATAACGTAATACAGTACCAGCTTGATCTAATAAATAGAAGAATAACCAATATCAGGAAATATTCCAAAGATTGATTTAAAAATTTAGTCGTTTTTTTTAATTATAATCAATTGTAATATTTTGTATTAAAGCAGATAATTATAGCCAACGATATTTCATATTAATTGTAAAATAAAATTAGATGTATAAGTGAAAATATAAAACACATCATTTTGACAATTCAGCAACATATTTCAAACTAGGTATACACTTATCGAATGAATACCGAACGAATAGCAAATGTGAGTATTTGGAAATTTATGTTTGTGTTTGTAAGCAACTTCCTTTTCTTGATTGCACCAAATACTAGCATTCGATTAAATTCGATGTTCGCTGCACATATCAATTAAACTTGTGCGACATTTATGTAACAAGTAATAACAACAAACTTTCGTGTTCGCTGTTCACTAAATATATACCCAGCTTAAAATGAATAACTTAAAAAAAAAGTTCTGAAATTTATATTCGTCGAGTACTTATCATATAATTTGCAAATATATATAAATCTGCATACATTTTAATACAATACTTGTAAATAATATTATACTTACTAATTAAGCCTAATATTCTAGGATGTTGCATCAACTGAGGATGTGGTGCTCTTATATTGGGCACAACTATAGGATGTGCTCCAGGTAAACCCAATCCTGGTGGAAAACGTGGTGGAGGTAGGCCATTAACTTGAAGTTTTTCATTCAAAGAGAGGGCCTCAAAAAGAAGCGAACCCTCAGATTTCTTTTGTTGTTGTTGCGTTTGTGGTTTGCTGAGACCCGGTGGTGGCCTATTTGCAATAAGCCCTCTTTCCAACTCTTCCACCGTACAAGCATTTGGTAAAGATAATCGTGGCTGAGCTTTCGGAAGAGATAAATTCAAAGGACTACCCCAAACACCAGGTCGGGGAACTATTCCTTCCTTATCCAATACCAAATGTGATAAATTATCTTCGATATTTATGTTAGAAATAGACTGTAAAAAATATAATAAACAAATATATAAAATTTAAGATTTAATATGTGGAATTATTTATTTGTTTAAAAATTTAATAATAAGAAAACAAAGAAAAAGTACGTTTTAATAAAATATATTATTAAGATTATTTACAAGTTATATTTATATAAAGACTTATGAAACTAATTATATTATTGTTGACTCATGAATTTCCTTTCAAAGTTTAAAATAAATAAAAAATATCTAGTAAGATATTTATGTATGTTACGTTGAAAGATTATTTTCATCGATTTTGAACTAGTCATAGATAATTGTTAGATATAATATATTTGATTAGTTTTACCGCGCATCAACGTTACCTACATTTCCATTAAAAAATTCAGATGGCACAATATAATTAATTTCAATATGACAAGTTTAAAATAGAGCATACATTTAAGAACATATATTTAAGAGATTTATTAATATCATTAAAATATTTTTATTGATTTATTACAGATGTACAAATACGCGTGTGTGTGTGTGTGTGTGTAATACACATACACAGACACACACACACACACATTTATATATATACATACAGATACATATTCTTTTATTTGCAAAAACAATTGCTAGTACGTTTTTATGGAACTTAAAATAATGATTTGAAATAATATTTTGTATTTCTATAACAATTACAGCATAACAATAATAATGATATTTTTATAATAAATTCTTGTAATGTATAAATAATTTATATTTTATTGCTTCTCTACTAATTTATCAAAATAAATATAACTTATGATTGTTTAAACACTTATGATTTTATATTCTCAAACTTTAACAATTTGTAAAATGTAAGTAAAGGAAATAGTATCTGTAATGATTGTGACAAAAAGTTGAGCATCTGTTCTCTGAATAAAGATCTAGATTCAAATCCACTTATAATATATATATACATCAAGATTTCATTTGATCTTTACCTCTCGAAAGGCAATGGCAAATTACTAAAAGTTAGGGCCTTAGCAGAAAGCTGACTTATAATCTTAAAACAGCATCTTCTGTAAGACTTAAGTCTTATGTCTTGAGTAACGTACAAGAATTCTATTTTATGACACTTATGTCTTAAAGGTGTATAAAAAACAAAGTGCCTTTAAGATATAAATTATAAGATAGTTTTTGTGTGTTATTAAAGATATAAAACTAAAGTCATAAAACTGTCTTAAGATTGTAAGTCAACCTTCCTACTAAGGTTCTAACTTTAGAGTAAATATAATAATCTCTTGTAATAGATCATTCAGAACTGGTATTAAAAACTGAAGACACACAATTTGCAATAAGCCTTTACTTAAGCTTTAAGTATTAAATCGTAAGAAATTGACCAGTCATAGTTGAATATCAGAAGAATGATCAACTGATTGATCAGTTTCTTACGGCTTAAGATTTAAAACTCAGGTAATGGCTTATTGTCTATATATCTGCAAAAGAATCCACGATATCTCTAACAAAAGACTATGAACATTTTGAATGGCAGCATACCTTTTTATTTGTTGCACTCTGATTATGAAGGCGATTTGATTCGGTAATTTCGGCAAGTTTCTCATGATCTTCTTCCCAATCACCAATAGTAGCATCGGGACCAAATGTTTCATCATTCAGCGCATCGTACTCTTCCTCTTCAAGTTCATCTTCTTCTAATGGACATTCCAGTCCATCTTCTAGATTGTTCTCCTAATCATATCAAGCGAATAATAATTATTATTGAAACGTGGAAGTATCAACGTAACACAATATAAACTAGGCAAGAAAAAAATCAGCAGAGATTTTTGACAAAAAAAGACCTGTAAAAGTGATTACAAAAGTTATAGTCATGTTTTGTTATAACGATGATATTTCTTATGCAACATCAGATTCAAATTGATGAAACTTTAATTAAGATGATACATTGATACACGCAAATTTGTCAACAAATTCGATCGCCCGGGATCCGCATTAGTGCTCCCGCATATTAGTGAGCCCTTAGGGCGAAGAAAACAAATGAGGTTAGACGAGGTAACCCTGTGGCCTAACAATTTTATCATTTTTTTAGAGGAAAGGGGGCGTGCTATGGACAAAATGCAATCGAAGGCAAATACACGAAATACGTTGTTTCAGATCAAGACTACCAAGTGTCAGCGAAAAAACAAAACTTGCTTCCGCACGAACGTGCCGCGACGCGACTGTTTATCGGGAAAGATTCACGATCGCGTGTCCTGTTGAAATTGTGCACAAAAATGGACTGCGAGCTGCGCGCGATCGAACGATACGTTTCCGTACTTACTCCGAGCGTGGTATCAAAACCGAAAAAAGTGTCTGCCATTTGTGAAAATGAAATCTGCAAAATGACATGTTCCAATTAAACGTCAAGTGCAGCAACGCGAGGCATCAGCTGCCATGGCGGCCATGCCGTAACTTGCGGCTGCTCGCGGCTAACGTCAGTCGAGAGAGAGAGAAAGAGAGAGAGAGAGAGAGAGAGAGAGACTTGAGAAAGGCGAGTGCGCAATGGGCGAAGTGCGCACTGCGCAGTAGGCGAACGCGAGTTTCAACGAGTTTTTTCCGCGCATCGTGACGAACCGAAAATGGGAATCACGCAAACGAAATACATAATTTGTTTGCAACACTAGCAAGGTATGTATATGTACATAATTTTTTTATAAATAAATCTAAATTGCTAAACAATTCATTTTCGTGATTTTACACTCTCAGGTTTCGAAAACGTATGAAATGTAATTAAAAGAAATAGTATTTTGAATGATATATAGTTTGATGATATATATTATATATATGTATATATAAAACATACCTTTTTACTTGTTGCACGTGCATTTTGATTATGAAGATGATAGGTTTACTCACGTTGCTTGAAATTCCTTGAAATCTCCAAAAGTTTTTGCACTTAAAACGAGATGAATATTTGAACATTGAAAAGAGAGAAAGCACAGATGCTGAGTGCAAAAAGTACAGCAAGCGAACAAATCTAATTTGATTCAGTAATTTCGGTCCATTTTTTATGATTAGGCGAATTAAAATATATCTACATTTAAGGCATATTTTTTTTGTTTAACTAATAAAGAAATTAACTTAAATTAAATATAAATTTGTTGCGTAAGAAATATTGCGTTTCGAGTATTCAGCCCTGTATTATATAGCATATTTTTATATATTTCGCCCATATTTTTATTAATATTTACCGTTTATATAACATTTACAAATTTTATTTACTTATTTTTTATATTACATCCACTATAAGTTTTTTTAAATTACTATTTGGTAAAAAAATAATGAGAAAACAAAAAATAATTAAAACAATAATTTTCGCTTAGTTTCTTTTACAAAAAATTAAGTTTAAAGAAAAATAAGAAAAAATTGCTCATATGTATATATTTTTTAATTAAGTAAAATATGAGCAAATTTTTCCCATTTTACATTTTTATAATCATCAGAAAAAGTGATTTTTTTGTTATAAATATGAAACAGACCGACAAAAACATCTACTTTGATTATTTTATATAGATAATAAAATCATACGACAGATTTGTTGAGGAAGAGGGGAAGTAATTATATTCAACAATCTGAATCGAGGCGTGCACTTTTTATTGCCATTAAATCTTTTTGTATCGTACTACTTTCCTTTGGCTTTCTCATCTTCCACATTATGATTCCTTAAAATTATCTAATCGCATGCGGATACGAACGCGTTAAAATAAACGAAATATGTGTCGCGTGTTTTTTTTTTTTAAACACTACTCGTCGCATGACAGTCCTCAAGTGTTGCTAGGCTGCTGGCCCTCAATGACGCCAGGCTCAAGGAACTATGATTTAGAGTATTCATGCCATGAGGATCTTCGCAATGCAGGTACAGCCGTGAACTGACAGACTTGTGGCAATCGGGACATAAACGTTTCTTCTTCTTGTCACGTCTCTTCAAGATGTCATATGCGCATCTGCCAAATGTATGTTGCACGAGAAAATAAAAATAGTAAAAATAGTTTTTTCGAAAGAAAATCGAATTGGCAATTAGAATTTTACACAACATTATACTTGATTCTTGTTTTAGTTCTGTTTCTTAACAGAAAAATAGTCCAGTTTTTCCGCGTGTCTTACCGAGCGTGTAATATGTGAGAGCAAGGTAATGCTTCCAGAGAATCAGCTTCCAGACCAAAAGGTTCGTTGCAGCTTCCGCATCGTAACTCCAAATCTTCCTCCATCGCAGTCGCCAATCTCTCATAATGTCCCTTTTGTTCCTCATCTCCCAAAGACCCATAAATTTTCGACAATCTGGACCTGACTGTTCGCACCAGAAGCTGTAAATAATCAGATTCTCATAATTTTATATTTTGAATACATATTTTTCTCGCACTGAAAAATCATATAAGTTTGTCAAGTGATATATTGACATTTTTAGTAGCATTAGAATGTTATTAGAGATCTTTGTTTCTTTTCTTTTTTTCCTTTTGAAGAAGAATTTAACATTTTTTTAAAGTAAGAACTTGAATTATTCTTCGGTTAACCCTTGGTTTATTTTTATTGTATGTAGAAAGGATATGATAATAAATTATGAATAGCGAAATTTACCGTTTTAACAGATCAACAATTATCTTTATTGAATCTTGGGCAGTACTGAGCTGTATTACTTTACGTTATTGGTTGCGTGTACGTCAAAATGGAAAACGACTCCATTGATTCGTAGACACAAATAGCATGAAGATTCGATGGCCGTAGTGTGAGTATGATAATATATGTATGGAATACTTGTGCGATGTACCAGCGGCATTGTAATGTCGATAGCTCTTTTGGTATTTCATTGGAACTCATGGTAGTCTTTATTATTAGATGTATAGATAAATAAATGCAAAGCATCCGTGTCTATCCTCGGTCGTAGCTTTTTCAATTATTGATGCTCTTGTTCAAATTTTATCAACTTAAAAATCTCATTTTAAATAATGTATAATCTCAGCGGTAAAGATCTTCAATTTTATCTTCAAATTAGAGTCGTCTTCGATTATAACGAAATTGTGAGATAAGGAATATGATGAAATTTTATTAATTCATAAAAATCAATGGAATTAACTTTCCTTTCAGCACATTCGATTCGTCGCAAATCAATGAATAAAGAAACTTTACTGTATTTATTTCGAATTCCGTTGATCCTCGAGGATAAAAGAAAAGATGAAAACTCTCAAGTTTTCGCATCTGGGGAGGGAAATTGATTTCACAGTACATCGCTCTTCTCTGATTTTTCCTCTCTCCCTCTGTATTTCTCTTTCTCTCTATTTCACATGAAATATATGGAACGAACGTGCATCACAATCCGCGATCTGTATTGACAATTTACCTTGGCGCCAACTGATCCCGCCACTTCCAGGAGCCTAGTATTGAACTCGAGGGGTCTGCAATTGCATATCTTGTGCTGAAGCCTTAGAGCTTCCAGGCATCTCGCCGCACCATCCATAGCTTCCATCTGGCACAGTCGATCACCGGTCGCAGCCGCCGAGCCCATCGCGCTCTCGTACTGTCGGAATGCTTTCTGCAAAACGTCCATCTTTATCTCACCGATGTTATCGTTCTGACAAGCGGACCGGCGTACGCGATGCGTGAACTAAAGGCTAATTATATATGCATCACGATCGCCAACTAAAAGACAGACATTAAATTCAACAAGCAGCTTCTATCGCTCAAAAGCGCAATCATGTATAGCATTCGCGTAAGCAGCAAATGAAGCTCAAACATCGCTGTTAACGTTTATGATGATAATGTTCACTTTATTGCAGATATACATAAATATTATATGAATTTATTTATTGGGGTAGATAGAAGTTTAATATATGATGTTCTTAAAACATAATAACGTAATAATTTGGTAAATTATATGACATTTGATAAAAAATTGATTAATAATTTGATTAATAATTTTATTTATTATTTTTATTTCAATAGCAATCAGTTGACTCTTAAGACAGCCAAGTGAATTTGTGTGAGATGAAGAATAATTTTATTTCTTACATATTTAAAAGCAAATTAAATTGTAACGGATTATTATTTCTAATATTTTATCTTTTTCATTCTTCAAATACAAGAATAATTTCAAAGTGCTGTAAATACAAGAATAATTTCGAAATCCTTTTTCTCAAAAACGAATTTAAAAAAAAATTTATTTTATTATTTCAGCTTATTTTGAATCCCCTTCTCGATTATATCACGTATTTTGACTTACCCTATATAATATGTACGTAAAATATTAAAGATGTCTTTTTATGTATATTTTTTTATAGAAATATTTTCAAATCTTAATTAAACATTTATATATCACAACAAATATCACGACTTCAATATTTTGGGTTGTTTGAAAGTGGATGTTTTCAAAATTTTGTCACTCATTTTTTAACAACATTCAAAGAATTTTGTAGCAAACAAAACGAAAGCGGTATGCGTTGCAAGCGTGATACAGTGTTAAAGTCGTTTTTGTAACATGCGTGACATGCAAAGGAACGCTCCAGTTATGGCATTTTTTTATCGCCGATGACAGTATTGTAACAATGTTGGAACGAACAATAAGGCTGTGAATGGTTTTGATAGCATCATAGTACTTGACATGAATGCCGATAAAAAATCTATCTGTTGAAACATTTTTGATGCAATATTCAAATAAATATATTGATATTTTTTATTACGTGATTACGCATTTCAATCTTTACATATGAATATTTGAAAAAGAAAAGGCTTCAGCCTCAAACTGTTATTATGCTTTTAGAATAAATTTTATGCATGAGAATCATATAATTAATTGTATATCTGTAATTAATGTGATCAAAAAAGAATATTATCACTTGCGATATCATGTTAAAAAATTTAATGTGAAAGCTAAAGAGAAAGATATACTGATAACTTAGTATGAATTACTCACATTTATATCCGATTTCTTTCTGTAAATGTCTCCCATAATACGGATGCTTCGAGCGTAACTGGCCTGATCACCAGAAACTAGCGATAGTCTTGTTGCTTCCTGTGCATAATGCATAAACGACAATTGATCGATTAAATCGTATTATTGTGCATGATATTGATTAACCAATACAATCTTCATCCCCTATGAATTACACAAAGCGACTCGCATGGAATTTTTTCTTCAAAGATAATATTTTCGACAAAGCATGCATTATCGTGCGATTGAGAAAAAAAAATTACGAGATAATAAAAATTAATTTGTGAAAAAGTTTGTAATATTTTCTAAGAAATGTTTTGATTTAGATTGTTTAAGAGAACACAGTTTTGCGCTAATTTCTTTGATTTGAACAACGTAAGGTTTTTTTTTTCTTCTCTTGAGAAATTTCAAGAACTTTACCGAACAGTAATCATGAGCGTCGCCAAGCTCTCCCTTTTTCCTGAGTGCCGCGGCCATTTGTAATAACGCCGCCCTATGATGACGCGAATTCAGATCTCCCAGCTGTAAACTTCTGGAGAGATCGTAAGCTCTCGCCGCATATCTTGCGCTCTTATCCGCGTCCTGTAATCTGCAGAAGAGTTCCGACAGACCGACGTACACCTGAAAAAGAAATTGTACGTAATCGATGTACGAATTCATTATCCTGGACGGATAGATTAAGAGATTACCAATAAAAAAAAATTATATGAGTCTTACTTCAAACATATTTTATAAAAGAAAGAAGACAAATTTTTTATTGCACCAGCATTAGATATCTATTATTATAAAAACAGAAATACACAATTCAACAAAGAATGTTTTATTATGAATTTATTATGTTACACAAATAGAATTTTACATTACTTTTTAAAGTGTTAATCAGAGAGAATTGATATGCTCGAGTATCCAGATAGCGTTAAGTACTCGAACAAGTGAACTAAGGATGCAGCTAATTGACTATTCGAGAAATAAAATAAAAATCAGGCGATGAAAAACGAGCTCAGTTCATCTCGCAAGACACAACTGCTGCTTTTCTAATCGTTCCTGCGCCGTTAATTAACAAACAACACGACAATAATGCGCGCTTGTGTACTCGTGCGAAAGAAGAAAAACTAGCAAACAAAGGGACCTAATTACCTGCAATTCTAAGGAGGGATCTTGAATGGAGTGGGCGATTTTGTGGGCTCTTTGAAATGCTTCCAAGGCTTTACAGAATCCTGCTAGCTCTAAGTGGACTCTGCCTACGGTTAAGTGAACTAATCCAGCAGTCGCGCACTGATCGCACTCGTTATACAAGCTGCGAGAATGCAAAATTATAGATGTTAGCACAATACACACGTACACACGTATGGGTAGTCAAATCATCGCTTAAACAATTGACGTCACATTCGGCTATCGATTACAAAGGACTCGATTAGCTCTTCTCAAACTTAGAAACCACTTCTGTCACCACTGAATTCGTAATCAGAGGTTGTTCATTAGATGCATTTCTTTTATATCGACGTTTTATCAATAACTACTGACTGTGTTAATAATAGCAAGAGATAGACAAATGTAGATATATCATACGTTACGCGCGTATATTAGGTTTCTTGAAAGTTGACATTATATTTGTGTAGGCTGAATGATGAATGAAAGAGGTTCAAACCTGTGCCGAGCGTAATCTAACGCTCTATCCAGGGCGCCTAATCTCTCGTGAGCTCTGGCCAAGTTTAAATACGCTTCTGCCCGCATGTTCGGCGAATCCAATTCCTCCGAAATGCATAATTGCTTGTTACCGAATTCGATGCTATCTCTGAAAGGAGAAAAATTACACGATGGAGGAATCGCGGCTTTAATTGGAAGGGGCAACAACTTTGCAAAGGGGAAAAGGAGATAAAAATAGTTATAAAATTGGATAACTAACGCTACTTTTAAACGAGATATCGGGTACTCTTATGCATATATGTGTGTATTAATTTTTTAATAATATATCGTAATATAATTATATGTATATACTTCTTATACGAAAATAGGTCTCCGGTTTGATTTTCTTACTTTTATTTATTTCTAGATTATTTTTAATAATGCAAAAACACGTTTCACTTTATGTATGTGCAAACAATGCAAGACGACAAAAAAACTGGGAAAGACATTAACTTATGCTATGATCTACCTGTATTTGCCCCAATCCATATACGCTTGATACAAGTAACCGAGAAGAGCGAATTTATCCTCGCGATGTCTGATACTCTTCAAAGCGCCCCTCCATTTTCTAACCGCGGCTTGTTGTTTATGAGCCCTGTACAATTTTAAGCCTTGCTCCACCTGTGTTAAAAATAATGAAATTTCACACATGAAGCACATCTATTCACTGCACGTGCTGATTTATTTATCGTGCAACGATCATTTTCGTAAAGGGTGTTAAAGAACGAGCTCAAACGCCGTGGGAAACAAAATGGAAATTTTATTAATTATTACCTTTTATTTATTATCACCTTTTTTAAAATTACTCATTTATGAAATTACATCACGTGATTTAACGTCTTATATTTCGATCAGTCCTTGAATTTCCGCCGATTGCATGAGTCCTTGTACCTGGACTATTTATCGGATATCTAACACATTTCCTCATATCAGAGGCCGCACGACTAACGAGACCTTGGAATCGATGCTCATGAAATTGACATTGAGTTAATAACGGCTCTCTTAAGCGGAGATGCAATGTTCAAGAGCGTATGGGCAAGCCAAAGAGGAAATTACCCTATTAATTATACAGGCAATATTAATAGACGATAATTATAAAATGGTGATTGTAAAACCCGTTGTTTATAATTTACAATGTAATTTCACGGAGCACAATGTATGTAGTTTTTTATATATATAATTTTGTATATTATATAATTTTTTCAAAAAAAAGTGTCAAAAACTTAATATTTTTTTTTTTAAAGAGAATGTTTCAAAAAGGGCATTATATGTATAAAGCACGTTTTAAAATTAAATGTTAGTAAAAAAAATCAATTATAAGATAAAAAGATTTATTACTGATAAATAAACATCTACATATTTATTCTACATAGTATTCTATATAAATTCTATATATTCTATATATCTATATATTCTTTTTTAACACTGTTTTTAAGCACAAATTTTTTACGCTCTTTGCAATAAAAATGTGTCACCTGGAAGTTCAGTATTGCTACTTTCAATTCAACTTCTTACTTTCTTCGAACCGTTGAAAACTAAGCGACTTTTTTGAGATAAAGAAAAATGTGAAATTCACTTAGTACAAAGTATGCAAAGTACAGGAGATACTAAAAAATTTTTCATTTGAGCTGCTAAACTTTTCGTGAGAGCTACAGGCGTTCACTTCTTGTCGTGAAAGTGAATGATTCCTTATATCAACACATTTCACGGTTTTATCTCAAAATGTAAAGCTTGGTTTTCAATGGTACGAGAAGAATGAAGATTTGAAAACAACGGTACTGAACAGACAATCCCAGGCGATGGATTTCTATATAGAAGGCACGAAAAACTACGCCGATACAAAAAGTATCTAGAAAAAAATCAGTGATTTTATAGAAAAGCAAAGTAATAAGTACTTTTTACAAGTAATAAAATCTTTTTATCTTAATTTGATATTATTATAATAATTGATTAATCTTTATTTTTGCGATTGGATATTTTTGCAAAAAACGATTTATACAGTAAATTAAATGAAGTGAATGAAAAAAATGTTCCGTTTTTTTTCTTTATATTTTTTTAAATTTTTTAAGGGAAAAGTTTTAAATCATTATTTGATTTGATTGCTCAACTATAAAACTAAATATTATTTCGTATAACTAGAATTATATAAAAATTAATCTATAACGCACATATTAAAAGCGGAGACTTAGGTATATCATGTAATTGAGACAGAAAGTAAAATATAGAACTCAGTATTTTATATATATTGAATACTTCAGTATTTTATACTGAATTTACTTGAATTGTCACTTAATAGATAAACTCATATTTACGTTGAACAATATTATTCATTTAAATCTTGTAAAACAGGCTCCAAATGATAAATAACTTCCTTATCCAGGAAGAAGAAGTCACGGTTCGTATTATGGTTTTTATCACACAGCAATAGCCCTAGCGTAGATAATACGGGCAAAGGTAGAAGGCCGTATCGATTTGACCATGAACTTTGTCCTCGGCAGATTAAACTTTACAATAAAATATAAATAGCCTCGTAAAGCACATAAAAATGTATCCGCATGCGTGTACACGACCGAGGCAAATTCTTGTTCATTATAAAAATTATAGACATATATATACAATGAAACGAAGATTTATTGATATGCGAACCTGTTCATTTGTCGGCAATCTCTTGCAAAGCAGAGATCTTAAGAACAAAGTAGTAATACTAATAAACAACAATATTATTAATGATAGTATTAAAAAATCGAACAGGTTGCACATGAGATTTACTGGAATTAATTTTAATGCTTGTAATCATTAACATTATTAATTACAAAGAAGCAGAATTTATCTTCAGTTATCCTTTTGAAATAATTCTCTTTCTTTCTTCATTAAAATATATTTTTTTTTAATTTAATAATTCTTTAAAACTGTGATGGCTTGACAATTTATTAAAATTGTAGCGAATGCGGAAATGTAACGAGACGTTAAATTTTTAGCTGTTTTGTATAGAAACTAAAAAAAAAACAAATCTATAAATTTTGATGGATGTTTCCATAAATAACGTGATCTAACAATATGAATTTTATACTTTTTTACACCTCTTTCGATATCGTGTAGCTTCAATAAAAACGTACATTTTATAGTATATTGATTGAGATATCGTGTAGCTTTGATGAAAACGTAAACTTAAATTACGCTTGTTACTGTATGAAGCATCATGAATAAGCTGTCAGACGCTAGACGCGAAATCATAAGTTTCTTTGAGTGAAATGTATCCAGAACGGTAAACACAGTATGACCGGTACTTCGGTTTTAGTGGTTACGAAAGGATAGCGTGACCGCAGCTACGGCATGCACATCGTGAACTTGACAGTGACCGATAAAGCATGCTCGTCCGCGAAATACGCTTCGTTATGTAGCCGTCATGCCCCGTCGTTTGCTTGAGAGGAACCTCAGATACTGTTACTCGTTTGATATATTATACCCTCAATAGCTTTGACATATTAAACGGGTTCAATGGTTAATAGTCGAATAACAGTTAAAGAATCAATTATAATTGAATTAATTTGTAAGATCATTAATAATTCCGTAAGTGTTATTGTGGCATGCAGCCAATTCTGCTTCTAAGCGCGTTTGTCTAAAATTATAATCGCCTCTTGCATTTCGAGATAAAACACTTGGCACGCATTTCGAAGTAAGAGCTTTATTAATAAATTAATACTTTTGAATAGAAATTAAACGTGCATTAAAATATGATAAATAATGGCGATGTTTATATCTATCGCAGACATGATATTTACATCTGACGCATTTGTATAATATTTTATTTAATTATTCATATTAATAGTTCGTTGTAATGAAATACATAACAAAAATCCGATAATTTTTATAATTTGTTTTATATTCATCAAATGATTAGTTATTATTACATCACTAATTTAATGCATTTAATTAAATTAAAAGCTTAAAATGTTGACATAATTAAAAGCTTAATATATCAATTAATTAAAAGCTCGACGTATCTTTTCATAATTTATCTAATTAATCATCAGATGTAATTTTGTAGTAAAACTCTTATATGCATATTAAAAATGTCTATACATCATATCATATGTACTAAATTTAATCATTCATTTTTCCTACATGAACTAAAAAGAATAAATACATCATAAGATATATATATATATATATATATAATGTGTGTGTGTGTGTGTGTGTGTGTGTGTGTGTGTATACTTACCCTCCTTCGTGCTAATTGTTGATCAAGCCGTTTTCTGCAACTTATGAGACATTCCCATATACCAGTGCCCGATCTGCCATTTTGGTAATGACCATTATTACCGTTACCATTTTGATGTCGATAATCCTCTTCAGTGAATTCGCAGACATCGAGTGGATGTCTCGATCCATCAGGACTACCCAGCAATGCGGTCGCCGAGAGCTGATGACTCGCCGATCCGCTGTAAATTTTTGAAATGTTCAATGATATACATCATGGAATGAATGTTGACACAAATTAACTTTTTAGATAAATGATACAATTATCGGCCACTTAATATTTTAACCACTTGATGTTCGTTATAATTGATATTTTATTGTTTTTCGATTTTACAAGCTCAATATTTGTTGTAAAATTCTCAGAAGTATTATTTGGTTTAATAAATATATTATAAATTAAAAAGTTATTATTAGAAAGTAGCGGATATTGATATTAATTTATCGGAAAATCTGTTTGGACAATGATCACTATCATTGACGATTTAAAAATAATCAAAAGATCGACTTGAAAGAGAGCAAGCCATGGAATTCTATACTCTCAGTAAATCTGATAAAAGGAATTTAAAGAAGATGTAACCAAGAACTGTGTGATATTTTCACATCATTGATCGCTTAAAGAATTTTGAAATTTTTTTGTGCTCAGATTATTTACATTTGCGATATAATTAAAGTTATAAGAGTTATATCGAGAAGGAAATACAAATAGTATTTATATATTATATATATATATATATATATATATATATATGTGTGTGTATATTATTGTATTGTTATTAATTGTAATTTTTGCAATACAGAATTGTTTACAATCCATACAATGTTAATTAAGAAATAATACGATTATTTACAATACATTAATCAACATAAACATATACAATTATTTTTAGAACTATTGTTAATTTTATAAGTGAAAATTAGATCGATAAGAATAAAAAAAGTCAAATAAAAGAGAATTTTATTTTCGATTAAATCGATTGGGCGGTTCTTGGTGCTTAATATTCGTATGTAAATTTAAAAATACATTCTTCAGTTCTATAAACTGCGCAATTCGGTTTATCAGACTTCAAACGCAATAAATTGAAACTGGAAAATAACTTCACAAATTACATCGATTTAATAAGCATCTTAAAACTCTGCAAAAAACGTATTGCGAAAAATATTATCTCAGCCAAAAGTTAATTTTCTATTATATGCTACAATCAGCGATTCGTAAAATATTGCAAGAAATATGATTGAACTAGCATTTTGGATGTAAAATTTCTTATCACAATATTGAGTGTGTGTCAAACGTCCACGTTAGATGATAGACGTGGGCAACTGACCTCCTATAGCTTCCATGCGCAAACTCTTAATTTATTTCTAGGACGAACGGAAGGAGTACGCAGTGATAAACCGCTTTTGGCTGACGTCCCAGAGGTTGAGTTTGCAAACTGCACGTTAGGGAAGTTACAAGGTACACAGGGTATCCTATATGTAGCTACCGCATCGCTCTTCACTTATGAATTTCTAGATCAATTCTCAGTCACGATGTAAATTTTTTCTCTCTGCACAATTTTATTTCACTATGTAACCTATTCTTAAAACGAGATCTATCTTTCGAACTGTAATTGTTTTGACACATCTAAAATGTTAAATCAAGGCAAGTTATAATTTGCATAAAATAAAAAGTGAGGTATTATTACCATTTGTGCGCAACTATTCAAAAAAGTCAATTCTTCAAAAAGCCAATCATGTTTAATTGACACACAATTCCAGAAAGTTATTTTACTTCTTTATGAGAAAAAGAAAACTGACTCTATATTGATCGAATGGTCTCTTGGTGAAAGGTAGATATGTCTGGGACACCCTGTGTAAAATCACAGTTCTTACCTACCCTACTGCAATGCGACCACTGCACATTTGCTCTATATCCCAGAAAACTAAAATTTATTTGTATCCTTTTTCTTTCTTTTGATTTTGTGCTGAGATTTTGTGCTGAGATTTTGTGCTGAGGTATAGCGAAATTCTTTCCTGGAATATACTCGCCCTAAATTGCGATCATCAACTATACTTTCTTCTTATTTTTCTTTTATGTATATTTATTAGGATGTTTTATTTGACATGATTCTACGTTTTATATATGCTTTACGTATGCTTGCAACATTAATGAGAGTATTAATTAACATTTACATTCTCTAAGATACATCTCATGTATCTTCATTTTAGAATGAAAGTTTTTTTTTTTTTTTAATTAAATATTTCGTATTTTCGAAATATTTACTTATAATTTCATATTAATAATTTATTTATCAAATATATTTATAAAATTAGATCACGTTTCTTTCATAACTTTTTAGAAGAAAGTGTCTAGAATTGGTGATTATAATTGCCAATATCGTCCTTAAAAAAAAGTCCTACCTTCTTAACGAGAAGAACTACCTTCGTAAAAACAACTTTTTATATTAAAATATATATGTAGTATATTTGATACATTATATGTACTAAATATAACTACTATGTACCAAATATAACTATAAGTATTAAATAACGCTTACATATTTTTGTCAGAAAATATTGCTATTAATCGGTAATCATATGACGTTAGAACTAATTAAGGCAAACTGAAAAACAGAATTATCTCGTGTCTGATCTGCTCGATGAAAATCATGCCCCGTGAGAATCACGCCCCGTCACAAATTACTTTCCACTCCTGTTAAAAGTTCTCCCCAAAACAGTCGCGTGCCTCTGTGCGCGCGCGCATATCCGCTCGTTTGCACTTGATGTGTATGTGTATACAAGCCCGTATCGTGTAAAGCGAAGAGTATACGACACTCTATCGCTTTCCCACCACGTTCGCTAGGTGGGCGAGGCACCTGCGACCTCTTTTGCTGACCCATTTACGAGCTGCGAGATACGGTACGGCGTTGCGATTCTAAGTGGAAAATCGAACCATCCCCCAGTTCTTCCACGCGTCGAGGTCGATCAACGAAATATAAGGCACCTGCCCTTGTCGTCCCCTATCGCACACCTTCCGTTTCCCTTAAGTATCCTGTTCTTGCTTGATCTCTTGTGATTTTACGCAAAAATCATTTGAAACTAAAAAATTATTTTTCTAAATAATAAAGCGTCCCCATAATTACGTATCTGATTACAATCATGGAATTTCCGATTCACAATATTCTATTTTTACATAAAGTTTCTTATAATATGTTCTGCTTAGCATAAAGATTATTTAAGTAAAACTCGTAAAAGTATTTAATACAGTAAATCACAATTTTGTGATACTACTTTTGTATTATTATTTCTTAATATATAATTAAAATGGTTTTTTTTATAATTCCTCATTTGCTCTTTTAATGATTTCTCGAAATATCAAATATGATTTTTAGAAATATAAAAAAAATAATTCTATAATTACTTTTTTATTATATTAATTAGCAAACAAAGATCGAGCTACCCATTTCGTTGGACCTTAATACGTCATTTCTGTTTTACCACAATCTTTTAAACCAATTTTATTATCAGATATAATTAATGTTATATATTAAATTAAAAACATTTGAAAAGATTGCTGAAAACACATTTGTTACAAATATGTGCTACTTTTCATTGTTACATTCACTTGTCTAATATGTGTAAAAAAGTAATTATATTGTAAATGTAATTAATTGTATCATTTTAGTATTACTAGTATTATACATAAAAGATTATTCTGAACGTTCCAAATAATTTTTCGTAAACCAGATGAAAATTATTTATTTAAAAGAATATAGATAGAAGAATATAACTAGTTACCATCACTCATATTAAGATATTGTAATAATATTGTATTAATATAAGTGAACGTGAATTTAAACAGGGAATGAGTTTAAGTTAACAATTAACTTTACAAGTCATAAATTGGCTATTACAAGCTAGGAAAAGAGGATGAAAAATTCATATAATTCTAAAACGTGAAATGTACTTTTTTCAGACGGATGCAGTAACTATTTATTTACCTTTCAAGCAAAAAAAATATATATATATTTGCAGTAGTTTAGTTTTTAAACGTTTTTATGTTTTAATTTTTAAAAAGTGTATATATAAACGTGTATTCTAAATAAATTATTTATTGTTATTACTTTTTTTTCGCTAAAAGAATGATGATTACTTTGACATATTAGTAGTAATTAAAAAATTGTATTACAGTATAAATGAAACTTAACAAAATATTTAGATAGCATATATTCTTAATAATTAATTATTAATAACAATATACAATTGCGACAAATCCAAATATTGACTAAATATAGAATAATAATAGATATGCATAAGTAAAACAGTTAATAAATGTAATATATATATATATATATATATATATATGTGCATATTTTTTACATATGTTGAACAAGCAAATGAAAAGTCCTATAGCGAAAATCATGACAGCAAGTTTTTTAATTTTACAATTATGCTATGCTCTTTCTTTCTTTCTCTCTCTCTTTCTTTCTCTCTCTCTCTCTCTCTCTCTCTTTCTTCTGCAATATTATTTTTTAATCAATAATTAATTTTTATCTAAATTTATTTACACTGTAGCTTTTAATGAATTAATTAAAATGTTTTATATCGATTTGTATCTAGTTCGCATAATTTGAAATTTACTACTGATTAGCAACAATACTTGCCCGAGGTAATCCCTGGACGAGATAGACTCCCATGACATGGCTGTGCGTCTTTCTTGATGCGACTTTTTCTCTCCGTCCCGCGGTGCAGCTGTTTCTTCTCTCTTTCTCTTCCTCTTGACACTCTAATCCCATCTCTCGCCGCCAGCATTATCACGTCCGCGCACCCGCGTGAGATAAAGCATATCACTTTCTTGATTTTACGAATTGCACAACGCGTGATCACGCACGATACAACGTGCGCCGGCTTGAGACTTTAATCGTCCGCATTCAATCGATTCGAAAGACTAGTACTCGATGTATGTAACGATTGCTATCGAGTCTTATCTATCGCTCAACGAACTCGAGGATTGTGCGAACAACAACAATTGTGATTTCGCGCGATTTAAAACATACAAAGACTGCGCATCTGCTTATATCGATCATCTTACAAATTTATCTGACGTTCCTCATGTTTGATGGCGCCAAAACAATCAAACATCCGCCGAAAAGTCTCTCGAGTTCGAGAGAAATTCTACTTCAATAATTTGTGCGATGGATCGTAAAAGGGTATTTTGCTCCGACAATGCGAAGTAATAACAGTCGAAGGTCGATGGAAGATTTTTTAAGTTCTAGGACTTTCAGTTAGACTTAGAGATTCGCAATATATGATTATTCCTTAAGAATTTCCTTATCGAGGGATATACGTTCGAAGGAAGTGGAGCTGAGCCGATAGTCGTTGAGGTAGATCGAGGATCGTCTGAGTTGATTTCCTCACTCAGGGGATTTTTTTTTTTTTTCTTTCTGGACAGACTCGATGCGCTTACTTACTAACGTATAGGGATGCACACCTCGGTCGAGAAAAATAATTTGCACGCCCGCGTGTCTTTTGTACTTATATGCCTAATTGAGCACCGTGGACTCGCGCGAGTACTTGCGCGCATTGACGAGAAACAGAGAGTCCCGTTGAGAGTTCCTCTCTATCTTTTACCGTTAATGTAATTGGCAAATTGTTTCGTGGCAGTTTCTCCGATCAGCTGATCGATAAGGATTGTTTCAGGTATTCGACTCGTTACCACATGTAACACATACGACCGCTCGAGTCTCACGGTACAAGTATCTTAAGTATCTCCTTCTTTCCTCGCTTTGTCACCCTGTTCGCCCCCGCAGGAGTGCGTAAATTGCTCTTCGTAGGAGCGAGTAACTTTTCTTCGCTTTTCACGTTTCGCTCGTTCGCGTTTCTCGGTTGCGTACGACTCTTTTAATTCTCTGGGAGTTTCTCTCTCCCCGTGAATATTTTTGTTTTTTTTTTTTCAGCGTGTACGATTTTCGTGCGGTCGAATTATCGATATTTGATTATCGAGAATCGCGTAACGTGATATACTATGTAATTTGTCAACGTCGTTATTTAGATCTCTATGAAAAGGTTTAACACACGTATAATATTTATATATATTTTATCTACGATGTATTTAAATAAACTTTTAACATGTATGTATATTACATGTATCTTCTAATATAGAATCCGTGCGGTGTTCCGCGTTTGTGTGCGTGTATGTGTGTACCCGTATGTACATGCGTGTATACGCACTTGTTTTTTTTTGTTTTTTTTTCTTATCGAACGTATTTAATGTTTCACTGTACTAGGTACAGTATAATCGATCGCTCTAAGTTACTCCGGCGGACGGTGCTGAACGTGCGTTCTTAAAATACTTTAAATCTTTAAATCTTTTTCGCTGCTTTTCAAGAGTAACGACAGGGATGGAGACATTTCGTACAATATTGCGATATATCACTCACATTTATTAATGCCTACGTGAACCGATATAATGACGATTAATCGACGACATGAAGACGCGCCACGGAAAACGATCGTCCTTTTTTTTCTTCTTTTTTTAAATTTCTTTTTCTTCTCGTACTTTTTTTTTCTTTTTTTCTTTTTTTTTTTTTTATAAAACTTTCCTCAGTTTTGACGCGTGTTCAGCACCGAGAAGGTTAAGGGACGCGTTGTCCCCGAAACTAGGGTCGCGTCGGCCCGCGGTGTCCTAGTTACCGTCGGTGACCCCCGGCGCGCTTTTTCTCCCCCTCCGAAACCTCCCTTCTACCGTGGAACGTTCTAACTTCGCGAGAGCTCGCGCAAGTGAGATACGCGAATTCCCGTTCGCGAGATTCCGGGCGGATCCATCGAGCGTTCTCCTAATTCCATAAACCGTTGCCTGCCGTTTCTTCCCTTCCGATTCGGCGATTATCTCGAGATGTTTACACACCACGTGTGTGCGTGGAAAGATTTTTTTGTCTCGTTATGTATCTTTCTACATTATCGTTTACAACGGAGTATTAGCGCAGTATGTAGGAACAACAACAACAGCAGCGGGATGCGCGTGTTGTTTTAGAATTTAGTCGTGAAGAAATCTGTCGTGCGTCTCTCTCCTTTCCCGCGTCGTTCCCCGTCGAGGGACGCGCGATATCCGTCGAGATTCGGCCGGAGTCTCTCGAGTATGAGAATCTCGCTTTAGCGAGAAAGCGCGATTTAGATGTGGAAAAACCGGATGCGGAACTGGAGCCCCGTTCGAGATGGTCGCGACGACACGTCCGACAGGCAATCAGCGTTCGTATTCGGCGCCCATCGCGCGCCGAGCGCTCGCGTACGTTCGTAGGCCAAGCAGCGGCGCGTCGTAATAACGATGGCAACGCGGCCGTTCCCGCACGCTGACGATGAGACAGTAGCCGTGGTGGGCGCCCCGAGGCGTCTCCTCATGCCGTCGTTGATTGATCCCCCGTCCGTCTCGGTTTCAGGCCGTCGCGTTCCGGCCTTGTCCCCCTTCCGTCGTTTGTACAACCGTCTCCACCGTCTCCACCGTCTCCTTCGTTCGTCCCACCGTTCCCGGCGCCTTCTCCGCCGCCGCACCGTCTTTCGCCACCGTTCTGTCCGCTGACGCTACCGCCGCCGCCGCGCGCGTGGAAAAACCGTCCCGCGATCGCTCGTTATCGGCAACGAGGACAGCCGAGGCCGCGGAAGGTTACGGGCGCGCGATGCGGATCGAGAGAGAAGCCCGCTGCGCGCTCACACACCCTCCTTCCTCCCACCCCTGTCTCTTCTTCTTTCTCTTTCTCTCTCCTTCTCTCTCTCTCTTTCTTTCTCCTTCCGTCTCTCTGGCGCGCGTATGGGGTTGGTCC
>NW_011627193.1:143342-178560 GCF_000204515.1 Acromyrmex echinatior
GAGAGAGAGAGAGAGAGAGAGAGAGAGAGAGAGAGCGCTTGCGTGATTATGAGCGGATTATTCCTGATGAGAACCGAGAGAGATCTGCAACGTCGCGTCGATCCGTTGCATCGTAACGTCCTTCGACGTTGGAACCATCCGTGGCATCCAGGCAACGCTCCGGCCGATACACGTCGAAGAGAATTCAAGACGGCTGACGAAGTCACATCGGATTACACCGAAACTACGCGCGACGCGCGACGCCGCGCCGCAGCGCGAAAGGACAACGGAACGTTGGCTGCCGAGGCAGCCTTTAACTCTCTCGAAGCACATACTTTTCATTACGATTCTCTCAAGCAAACCTTTCTCCGAATTTTCTCGGAAGGTTGGTTCAGAATTTCTGAGAAATTTTGAAATTCTGAGTTATAAATTAGGAAAGCAACCTTACTTTATTTTAAGTTTTCTTCACAAGAGAATAAAGTAATCAAGCAAGAAAAATCATTAAATATTTAATAAGAACGTTTAGAACAACAAAATTTCTCAAAATTTTAGTATTCCTGAATTTTTCTGTACGGTCGTTTTGCGAGTATTATTAGGAAAAAGTATATTTTTTTTCTAAAAAAAAAAATACTCCAACTTTTTAAGAACTTCTGGAATTTTTACTTTTTCTGATCTTCCATTTACTAACAAGAACCTACTGACCTTTTTCATTTATGCTCTTAAGTTTTTAAAGATGCTAGAAAATTGATTTCGAAAAACAAAAATCCAAGAGTAAAGAAGTGGGATGCTTAAAGGGTTAAGACATAGTTCCGGTGATGCTCTCGTAAAAGTGGGCGAGGCATTGCCCTCCCGTGAACTTTGGCAGATGTAGGTATCCTAGCTAGCCGAATCCTGAAAGGAGGCGAGAGTGACCCGTTTTGCATCTCGCTCCTCAGGGTTCGTACTCTTTGCACCTCGTGATTCTCCTACTCTCTCCTCCTTTCGACCCTGGCGAGACGAGTACATCCGAAGCCGTGCCGAGCTTCCACGACGTGGTGCAAAAGGGAGAACTACCCCGTGCTTGCTTGCTTGCGTGCGCGCGCGCGCGCACTTGTCGTCGTGTTTATGTACGTGTATATGTGTTATTCGTGTTTACATATGCATATGTACGCGTGCGTGCACGGAGTGTACAGTATGCGAGAATGCGGGAGCTTCGAGTATGTACCGCCGGATGCTGCGACAGCGAATGAGAAATGAAGTCCGAGCCACCGCTTCTCACCGGGTTGCTTGCGACCGGGGACGCAAAGTGACGTAAAGGGAGCGTCTTTACACCCCGCGACGTATGTACATGACATCGTCCACGGGTGGGGATGAAACCCCGCACTCTCATCTCGGGGATTTTCTAACGTTGTTCGATAATAACCACTTTTAACGATAATTGGCCTTGTCTCTTCTGACAAGAGATACCGGAGTCGCGGAACTCTGCGAATGAGATTTTAATAAAAGTCCTTGTCGCGAATGTAGGTGCTGTGATGGCTATATATATTGGCAGCGTTAGTTTTCTTTCCGAAGCGATTCTCATTAACGATGCCCGATAATGCGCTTCGATGCATCTTTGTGTAATAATTTTTCAGAGCGGGACTTTAGAGAAGAATTATTGCCAACTTTTCTTTGAATTTTTAATCTTAAAACCGATTAGCAATCAACTAAGTTATAAACTATAAATTGATCAATATCTTTTAATTTCTATCGAAACAGAATCTTCTCCAATAAAAAGTTACATATAATGAAACCTTGTATCTTCTTTTCTCATTTTCAAAGAATTTTTCAATATATTTAAAGATTATCTTTCAATATATTAAATTTATATATATATATATATATATACTTGATAAATGCGCGAATATATTCCTCAAATATTATTTATTCAGGACCACTGTCCGTTCTCCTATAATCGATGCATAGCATATTAAATACTAGATAGCGATTCCGAACGTGAATGTTTGAACAAGTGACGTCTCATGATTCAATATTCACCATTGCTTTACTACGAAAGCGAGTAATCTTATTTAACATCGATTCTAGAATCGGCAATTATCTAACATAAAAATATTATACATATACATAATATATTGCCATTAAATTACTCTTTTATACTTATTTTATCATGTTGGATTATCCTTGGTTTCAATTATTTCTTATATACGTAAATTAACGTAAAGAACAAATATTTCATTAATTTGATCTAATACGAATCAAAGAATTTTTGTTTATTAAATCATGATTTATAAATAATATCTAACAATTATTTACTTATTAAAGATTATTATTATTTTTTCAAAATTACGTATGTTTGTAATAATAATTAATATTTAAAAATATAATTTGCTGATTTGTAATCGTATCATTTCGATTGCTTAGAGAACTATGCGTAGTCAATTTAAATTTGACACAGGATTACAAGGAATTAATAAATCATGGATCTTTGGATTAGTCGATACTTGTTCTCATGAACTATTCCTGTTTCCTTCGGCATTGCGTTGCAAATCGCATACTGGTGTTTTTCGCGATGACATGACTCGTGATTTTTGACATTCGATCGTTACTTCGCTGCGGAAAACATCGTTTAACACCGCCATTTTCGCATGGGCACTCACTCTGCGCTTTTGCACGCGGATTATTGTGACGATCGGTATTCAACAGAACTGATGTTCGGTAGGTTAAAACTTCACCCCGTTTTCTATCTCCGTGCGTCTGGATCGTTGCCAGGGCAATTTTAGCTTTTATTCGACGCTCAATAGTCTATTTTAATTCTGTGAAAGCACGGAGCGTAAAATGTGACAGACACCGTTAGATTTACATAAAGTTTACGTATCTGCGTAACTAGCCGGCGAGTCGGCAACTATCTATATAGGCGCCCTATATATGTAGTTTTGCTATAGTTTTCTCGCTTTCTCTCTCTCTCTCTCTCTCTCTCTCTCTCTCTCTCTCTCTTCAGCTAGACCGCAAATCGGATCGACTATCGGACACGTATTGGAATATCTGTCAAAAACCACGATTCGCTGTAATGAACATTTTTTTCTTTTTATTAGTGTCCAACTATAAACTGATACGTTTCAGTTAAACATTTTCGAATTCTATGCTGGAACATATCAGAAATTGTTCTCCCAATATTCACAGGAACTTATCGAATAAAATATGCACGTATAATTGACACAGTTAAATTAGAAAGCGATCGGAGATTGAATCTTGCATACTAATAATAATTATGAGAAGAATATTTTGTTTTACGATTTGTCGAGATATCAAACATTAAATGGAAGCTTGTTCTCAAAGCATTATTTTTTACGATGTCTAAATTAAATTGATCCTATCATCAATAACAGTTTTAATGTGATGGATCAATGTGTAAAATTTTTTTAAATCAAGTTTTTGCTATCACTGTTTTTCAATTTCTAAAAGCGTGTGATGTCTGTATTCGAGTTACTATATGTTTTTTTATGATAATGTTAAAAAAACTCATGGACGTTTGCGAATTTGTTTTTATTTCAAAGTTTGTTAGAGTATGCTTAAAATAATTCAATAGAATTATATTTACATAGGAAGAATGATTTTGCGCTGAATTATCTAAAAATTTATATCTGAAAATAATTTTGTTGGATCGTCAAAATAATTACGTAGGAATTTCAGGCATGACGAGCAATGCTCCAAAAAGTTTTGATATTCTAGCAAGCAGTGAGCGTCCTACATAATTACTTTGACGGTTTAATAAAATTATTTTCAGCTTTGTATCTAGCTAAATTTTTAGATATTTTAGTAAAACCGTTCTTTCCGTGCAATAATAAATCGATAATAAAATGATAAACGTGTTATATACTAAAGAAATATACAAGCGATTTCTAGTAAGATTTCTAGTAGATACATTAATGTTAACATGATAAATAATCAACTGTCTTGCTCCGGAGAAAGCTAGAAATAAGGGAAACCGAGGAACGTTTAAATCTCAGTTAACCGTAACTAATGTTCGTGATAGCAGTCCTTAGTCGATTAGCACTTCGTCCGGGTTGTTATGCTTTCGGACCACCGTGCTACCAGCGTTGATTTAAACCCCAGGCTCGCGCGTAATAGCCGACGTCGCTCGTCGGTGATTTTGCCACAGCCGAAAGCCTCCTGTCTGACGAATCTAACTCTCATTAATGATTAAACCACACCCCGTGATGAGTCCCTGCCAAACTCGTGCATCTATGACAGCACAGAGGCGGAGCAACAGCGGATTCGAAGGCGATTTTCCTCAGTCGTGATTGGCCGGGCGTTCTTAAAAATAGTCAGTCTGGGTGTGACCGTCGACATACGTGTAACGCGTAAAATAATCCTAATGCGTCTCCTATGCGAGCGAGTGTGCGTGAACGAGCGACCGAGGGAGCTTAACGACACGCGCTCGCGCGCGTCAAGAGATGCCATGTGGCGGAGGGACCGATAACTACCAGGAGGATGCCTAAGTCTTCACTCTGATCTCTGACTACGAGGTTTTCGGATCTGTCCACGAGATCTGCCGACCGGTTCAGATAGCCGCGTGAAAGAATTGTTCCCGCGGTCCTCCGGTTAGAATCGCGTCCATGAGACTCTCGCGACATCGGGATGGAGTGATCTTCCTCGGAACCTTTTCGATTTGAACAGTGCGATTTGTTTCCCGTTTCTTTCACGCAATCTTTATAAATCCCAAGACGAAAGTGCATCCGCGCCATACGCGTCTCGAGTAACACGTGTAATAGATTGACGCGAAGTGGTTTGACACTCTTGTGTTTTGTAAGATCCGTAAAGTAATTTCGTTCTTCTCGAAAATCAGTCTTTTACCTTGATTTATGACTGAATAAGTTATGTCTGAGCTGCGTCGGTCGATGAATATGCAAAGATTGCCGCATGGATATAATACAGCGAACAGTAGTTGAGCAACTTAAATAAGGAGCGACGCGCGAGGATGGAATCTTAGTAGGTTTAGGGAATCAGAGCGGAAAATCCTCGTACTTTGGATGGAATTGGAGTCTTGGACTCGGTAAAGTTAACGAAGAAGTTAAAGGGAGAAGTTAACACTGACCATCGAGTGCGTTCGTGTTCTCGCCGGGATTAGTGATTCATTATCCCTTCTAGACACAAGAAGAGAAAAGCAAATTAGCCGCCATCACGACGAACAAAAGCGCTTGCAATTTTATGACAGTTACTTTCAGCGTCGGCCATCTCCGTCTACAGGTCAACTAATTTTTGATTGCATTACAACGTGGACTGTCATCTCGAAAGATCATATCTTTCGGATATCATCATCCAGCGAATTTTTATTTATATCAAATCTTTCTCCACTTGAAGCACAGTCGAGGAAATCGGATAAATGCTTGTTTGATGGAGTACGCGGTGATCAAGACACAGATGATGTCACTGAGAGAAAATTTAATTAAACCACACGCGATTTTGCATTGCTTCCGTTAATCTCGTTCGTGATGAGTTCGCGCGAGGGTGAATACGTGGACGGATCGGGGTGCTTCGAGGGCTGCCTGAAGTGATCGAGTATATAGTGATCGTCACACGCTTTCTCGACGGATCGCATGAGATGATGACCTTCGTGACGGATACGGTGCCCTACGCCTACGAAGCGGTCACGAGATCAGCCTACGACGGTTATCGTCATCATTTACATCACCATCATCACCATCATCATCACCCTCATCATCCCCATCGGTATCGACGTGTCTATACGCCAACCGAATCCGAATATCTACAGGGATACGTCACCAGGAGGGACACGGACGACCGCGCGAGGATTATCGGCGTTAACAACGCTTTGGCGTCGACCGGCTCGTTGAATTATCGCAACGACCGAGTCAGGTGAGCTTTTATTCAAGTTACATTATTAATGCCATTTGACGGGCTTAAAATCAGGTCACTATAAGCCTATTAATGGAGGATATGAGGAAACTTTAAATGAGATTTGCTACAACAATTACTATAATGATTTCATGTGTATCTATTATGGCTATTATCAATATTATTAACATTATTATATATATTAGTATATATATTCCTAATAATACTAATTAACATTAGTATATATATTCCTAATATAATATTATTTTTCAAATAATCGTATTGATTAAATATTAATCAAATATCGAAAACGATTAAAAATAGAATTTATTTCTTTTCCGAAATATTTAATTAATCTAATTTTGACTTTTTGAAAAATGCTTTTTATAAAATTAATATTCTGGTAGTAGTAACAATTTATTAATTCCTTTGGAATGTAATTACATATATCATAAAATATCCACAAATACAAGCAAAAAATTATATATTGTACTTACAACTTATCCTAAATACTTACCTATTGTTAAACCTAATACTTGTCTATACATATATGAACCTGCGCTCAAAAAGAAATAAAATTGATATTCTATTTTATGTAATTAAGTTTAATTAATTAATTTTGGAAAAATAATTCTTCTTTATATTATAATATTTTACAATTACGAACATTTTTACAAAGCCTTGTCATTCTTATTAAAAATGAAGCTGATTTATTTTTCCGGGCTACTCCGGTATTCCTATCAGTGCATCGTAACTTCATAGCATGTTACTTGTCTATTCCTCCTTACCTTTCTTCGCTTCTGTGTCAGTTGTTTTACAAAATATAAGCGTAACTTTGGAAATTATGACATACGGAGATAATGAAATATAGTTCAAACAACGTCCTATGATTCGAGCATATTCTATAAAGAACGTTTGAATTTTGTTATTCCGTTAAAAAGAAATCTCTTTGGGATATCTTATCTATTGCTTTTTTTATCTTTCTCATAGCATCGCATGATTTATTTGACATATTTTTAAATAAAACTAATATCTACAAACCGAAACCATTTTTATATTTCAAAGTGATAGAGTGAATTAAACATTTTTGTATATAGCTATTCTATATTATTAAATTATATTAGGTGTTGGAATTAATTCGTAGCGTTTTTAATGAAAGAATGTTATTTATTTCACATGAGCATTAAAAAATACATTAATGAAAGTACTTCCCATCACTTGTAAAACGCTACGAATTAATTCCAACACCTAATAGATTATACAAGTTAAAAATATTGTATATTTTGGAGAGGGGAGAAAGAGTTAGCTAAGCGCAGTTATTTATATCACATTTCTAGAATAAGATTAGCAC
Source organism: Acromyrmex echinatior (assembly GCF_000204515.1). Next base: position 150,508 of record NW_011627193.1, read on the forward strand.
TCACAAATATATCGTCGGAAAAATTGAAACTTAATACTTTTATCCTTAATATACATTTAATATATATTAGATTCTTACAAGAAGAATATGACACTCGATATATGAATTAATGTTTAAAAACTTCGATCTCTGATAGACATCCTTAAAAATATGCAGAATAATTGTTTTTCATTACGTTAGATGACAAAATTGATCATTTCTTCAAGATTCTTACTTGTTTTTTCGTTTCTTTTACCGTTACATTCAACGTGCTATTGAGATATAAAATAATATATAACCAATATAAAAATTCGGATCTTATTTACTATTTTCTATTGTTTTATTATTTGTTAAATTTGTATTATGCATTATTCTACTAGATTCAAATTATGTGTACGTGTATATAAAAAATATCTTATTGAATTGAGCTTAACACAACAAACATACATATTTATGGAAATTTACATAACATGAAATTTTTTTCGAATTCCTTTTAAATTAGAATAATAAAGTGATTAGATGAGGTTAGCAGTTTTATTTTTTTGTTTTATTTTTTTTTCATGTTTATCTGCATGAATATAATCCTTTTAGATTTTAAATTATTGTATCTTGTATTGTGCGCTAAAATCAATTTTCTATGCATTTCTCTTTTCTCGGCTTTTACCTTTGTACTATCGAAGCATTATTGGATTTCACGAGACTAAATCAGATTTATCCAACATTGTTTTACCATCAAAGCACAAAGCTGTAGTATGTCGCTTTTACGAATTAATATTATAGCATTTATAGCATTAGCGGTACACTCGCACCAAATTTCAATTCGTATAAATTATGCATATGTATGTACCAAATTTCAATTCGAATAAATTTCGCATATGTTTGGCACACAGAAATTCCTCTCTTTAGACAATGCTATTTCTCTCTCTCTCTCTCTCTCTCTCTCTCAATTAGCCTAATAATGATTAAAAATTAATAAACTCAATTAAAATACACTTTAAATATTAAATTAATAATTTAAAAAATGTATAAAGAGATACTTCCTTAATATTGTTATGATACGTAAAAGTCGAAAGTTATATTATTGCATTTTTGTGCCATTTTATTTGATAAATTTTTTTCTGATTTTTTTTTTCGTCGTTATATTTTGTTCTTCTTTGATTCGTCTGTTCTGCGATGCGATGAAATTTTAATGAGGTCGACGCGTTTATGACTGTCACATGATCGAACACACGAACAAGAATCATTATTCGCAATGAAGACTCGATGACGGTTTTACCGCGCATTAAACCATTTTCACTCCGTTCATCGCGTTTCGCCTTTATATATCCATCCCTATCGGCGAGATGAGAGTGTCTCTTCGCGGCGAGGAAATACATTTTCCGCGGGACCACCTGGAACGTGTCCAATCGCGGAAACCGCCTCCTGACGGACCTACGCGGCTACGTCCATCATTAACTGCCGGCGATAACTAAAGGATGATTAAGGCAAGAATCTGCGAATTCGTTCATTCGCTAAACCTATGCCAGGCTTTTCAGCGTTCGATAAGTCAGCGTGGTTTCTTACGCGTGGCAACAGCTCGTCTTTGCGGAATGAAATTTATGTCGCGATATGTACATATATACACAGCCGTAGTATATATGTTGCTTTATAGGAGAGAGAAATTGGATATTCCTATATAATAGTTTGCGACTTACTAATCGAATAACAAATAATCGAAAGGAATTTGTTTCCAATCGGAAATTGAAGTTTTTCGTCAACTTTATCAAAACTTGTAATAGTTTTTTTTTCCTTGAAAATATCGCGCGTCCTTATTTAATCTATGTAAAAAAAGCGTATGATAGGGTAAGTATAAAAAAAAATTATGCTGAAAATTATTTCAAGCCGACAAATAACAATCATGTTTCATTGCCAATAGGACAGTAAAGGACGAGGATAACCTATTTTTAATATGATTCTCATCTTTCAATACCGATGAGTATAGAACGTTTCATGATTCAGGTCGCAGTCTCGGTATACCCTTGATTCGGATGACGCCTCGTCAGTGATATCGGCGGATGCATCGGCTGACCTCGAGTCCGGCTCTGCAGACGCCGACGAGACCAACGAGCTCAATGAGACCAACGAGACCAACGAGACCAACGAGACGAGCGAAACGAACGAGGGCGAGTCGATCGAGCATGTACCTCATCCTCACGTTTTGGACGTCGGTTCGCCGCATGGACCGCGCAGGTGTCTTCTGTGGGCCTGCAAGGCCTGCAAGAAAAAAACGGTCACCGTCGATCGAAGGAAAGCTGCCACCTTGCGCGAGAGACGGCGCTTGAGAAAGGTCAGTTGTCATTAACCCCTAAGACACATGCTTTACACATTTCTTAGTTTAGAGGTCTCGATTCTGGGAATAACAAGTGTGTTCTTCATTTTGTGTTTTTATAAAAGATTGATGGGATATTACGATTTGTAATATGTTCAATTCAAAATGCAAAAAAGTTCTCTAAAATAGTTTTTTTTCTCGATAATATGCAAATTCTCATTCTTTGACATACACTGTTGAATTTATAATGTCAAATTATTACACAGTTTGAGTTTTTTAATCATGTTTATAGGTCGCTACTGTTTTTACCCAATACCCAATGTATTGTTAATTTGACTAAAACAATTTAATTCAAGAAAATATATTAAATTTGACTCAAATTTAATTTACTATTCATTAAATTATTTATTAACTGCGTTACGTTAACGTGGATAATGTTTACATGGAAACTAACTACGTGGAAATGGATTGTTTTACATTTTGACATGTTATATAGACACATATTAAAAATAACAAATGTGATTTAAGGGATTGAGTTGCTATGACTCCTTTGACATCTAAGCGTACATTCTCGCGATGCATAATCCGCAATAATAAGAGAGTTTTTGTAAATCATTAGAATTTCATAAACTTGATTTATTGTCCCGAAATCACGGATGTATGTTGCATTCAAGATGGCGGACAAATCAGTCTTAACGTCATCTAAATCACATTTCTCGTTTACTGAATATACACATTGCTGTTTTGGCCAGCCTGCTTATAATTACTTAAAGCACATCATGCATGAATCGTGTTTTCGAAGTAAACAGCCTCAAAGAGAACGCGCTGACGGAAGGAAAACATCTGCATGCGCGAAGTGATCGTCGACTAAGCGCTGCTTTGGATGATTCGAATGACGAATAGCGTTTCAAGGATGGGCCTAAGTGTTAAATCTTGCTAAGAGTCGTTTGAAATCCGACGCCTGCATATGTAATATAAAGCGACGTCCATGGCGAATTTTTCATAAATAATAATAACATAACTTTATCAGATATATTCAACAGTTTTTAAGAAAAACTTCTGCTGACGGATAAATACGATATTACATTATTTTGCACAATTCTTTCACTCTCTCCCCATACTAAACAAAATGTTTTGTTCTATGAACCAAAATTTTACTGTAACAATAAAAATTTGAGACTATCATGTCGAAAAATTTTTAATTAAAATATATCGAACGAAACTGTAATTTTATGTAAAATTACAAAAAAATTGTTTAGTTGACATAAACAAATATTTATGTTATTCATAACTGTATAATTTTTTGTAGTATAAACAAAATATTTGATTGCGGTTAAAAAAATGCCTCAACTAAATAATTTTGCTAAAGGTATTAAATTTTTTTTCTAGTGCACTTTTCTCTTTCTCTCTCTCTCTCTCTCTCTCTCTCTCTCCTTCAAAGCATGCTGTATTGTTTTGTGTATTATTCATGCAATCGCCGACACGTGTGGTTAATTATGTAATTTCTATTACAGGTCAACGAGGCCTTTGAGGTGCTCAAGAGGAGAACGAGCAACAACCCCAACCAACGTTTACCTAAAGTGGAGATATTGCGGAACGCTATCGAGTATATCGAGAGTCTCGAGGCGCTGCTGCAAGGAAATAGACCTTCCGGACACCAGGATCACCCTTCCGCTGAGAGCATAGTATGTATCACGTATCTGATAACTCAAATTAATAAGATCAGCATGCAACGAGATTAGTTTCAGTAAAAAATCGTGTTCTGATTAAAATTTTATATACAATATTTATTATGAATTAGGATTAATTTAAAATAATCTTTGCCAAACACGTCGTGGCATAATCATCTCTCATTTTTAATAAATATCTCATTTTTATTAACAAATATTGCAATTTAATTTTGAAATTTTTATGATATTGTGTGCTGCCATTGCAATTTAATAAAATTAATGGTTCTTACAAATTTATTAAACAATTTATAAAATAATTACGAAATCTAATATACATTATTGATTTTATTGCAAAATAAATTAGGATGGTATGTTACATTTATCTTAAAATTAAACCTGATGCTTTTATTTGATAAAAACTAAGATTCTTATAAAAGAATGATACGTTGTGTATACTTTTGTAACAAGATGCATTTAAGCGTTGCATTCTGCATCGTTACACACATGTCCGACATGTGCATTGCACACGATCCACCGGCTCTAATGGTTTTTGACCCGCGACATCATTAAGCTCGTATCATCGTTTTTTTCCAGTATACGTAAAAAGGGTTATGCCCGAGTTTCTCGCTCTCAAACGAACGCGCTGTCGTTAATGATAATTACCGCGTAACAAAAATATGTCGATGCAAGTGCAATTCGTGTGCATAAAAATTATTATTATTTTTTTAACAAAAATGGAGTGTATTAAAGTTCTATCTAAAAGTTCTATCTAAAAGTTATATTCAAATACATTTTATAAATTAAATAAATAAATTGCTTCCATACGCTTGTTAGTGCGTAAATGATACATTTATAAGGCTATGAGATATAATTCGCAAATAATTTGAATATACTTATCAACGAAATTAATTGCAAACGTCTCGACTCTGGATTTGAATCCTCTTCAGTACGGAAGACGAGTGCAAATTACTTTCGCACTGGAAAAGGATTCAAATTCAGAGTCGAACCATTTGCAATTAACTTTGTTGTAAGTACATTTTAATTGTTTGCGAATTATATTTTATAAATATATTATTTATGCTCTAACAATCGTGAAGATTTATACTCAATTTTTTTACATTTTATTTGTAGAATTCAAAAAATTATTTTTATTTTAATAAAATTTTACAAAATATCTTATAATGTATCTATATATATTTGCAAATAATATTATAATTTTACATAAAATTATAAAATAATATATTGTATATATATATATATGTGTGTATATAATATATAATATTATAAATTATTATAAATTATTATAAAAGAGAATTTGACAAACGCGATGTGAAATCTTATTTTCATGGTTTCGCGGAATTTACGCGAGTATATCTCAATGGCAAACTTGCGAATAAAAGTTTTCATTTTGTTAGGTTCGTTAAGTTTTACATCGCGCGATGGTCAGTGATATACATTGCGAATGGATGTCTCGGAGCCATTCCATTTCAGACATTAATTGAAATATAATTGTATTTCTCTTTCATCTCTCGTTGCTCGACGCGTTACAATCGATCAAGCTTCATCCACTGTTACAATCTATCAACACACAGATATGTGCTTTACAGATATTCACAGTCATGGATTTTATTTTTTTCCGTAAATATTTATTGTCAAGAAATAAGAAAATATTTGATTATAATAAATTGCTATTCATTAACTGTAACAAATCTACAATCTATTTAATTTTAAAATTCACGCGATGAATTTGATCGATGAACTTGAATAATTAAAAATAAAAAAATCTTCAAGTTTTTCAATTTTGCGAGGATTTTCTTAATTCGTTTATTTAAGACTCTCACATGTTTCAATATAAATTGTTGTTCAATGTTGTAATCTGGTTTGGGTCGAAAGGCGGAAGAGTTTAAACAAATCCTTTTTGTTCAGAATATAAACTATCTGGCTTTGTAGCCAAGGGAGAGAAATAGATCCGTACAATTTGTAACGAGAGTAGAATCCAATTGAACTCTGGCGAGGTTATTTTCCTCGAGAGAGACAGTAGGCGTGCTTATCGGTCTGACACTTAAAATGCTCTTAAGTGGCATTATCGAATAATCCAGATCGTTTATCGTAACATGTACACATACACTCCTTCTCTTTCTCTCTTTCTCTTTCTCATCTAGCAAGGTGAGAAGATACTAGCAGAGGTATAAGAGCGGCAAAAGGAGGAGTTGACCTAATGGATCCGACGCGGGAGACTCGTTTCCCTCTTTGCATTGTTTTTTTGTGCGGCATTGTGATTTGTGGGATTTTGCCGGTGCAAAGCGGCGGGCTTATATTTAGCGAGGGTGCGTCGACGTGTTCGCGCGCGAAAGAGCGGAGAAATATATTTCATTGTGTAATCCCTCTCCTGCCCCTTTTACCTCGCGACGAGGAAAGAAGAGAATCTCCATGAACGCGACAGCGCGGCGCGGCGCGTCGTGACGACGAGATTGCCGCGAAATTCCTGCGGTCGCTCAGGAATCCCTTTTCCCTCCGTTCGCACAGCAGTCTTACGACTCACCGGAAGCGCGGGGGGCCTTTCACCCCTTTACCCCGGACAGCCTCCGGCCTCTATATGACACTACGAGCGAGTTCACGTTCCGCGGTCCAGACCGCATCTTACAAAGCCCAGGCTCAATTTGTCTCGCACTTTCGTCGACCCCCTTGCTTGCCAACCCCCTCGGTTGCCGACCACCACTGTTGCGGCGGCAAACTTATTTGACCCTAAGCGCGACGCAAACTGCCTCCAAGGGATTTTCATCCGATATTAATACTTGGATATACCGAGGTCGTGTTAATGACTTGATGTACACATCAGCGTGATCGGCACTGATGTAGCGGTAAATTCCTCGAAATACATATATGCCGTATGCTAATTACGTGCGATGATGATTCGTGATTTGCAATTCGTGATTCGTAGTAGATTTGCAGAAATTCAAATTGTCTTTGCTGGGATCTCTATATTATTTGCAATTAGTAATTTATATATTTGTATAGTGTAATTTTATATATATATATATATACATGAACGAACATAAATTGACTGACCCGCGCTCTTTAATTTCGCCAAAAAATCGCTGAATTGACAAAAATGATAAGTATGGATAAATAAATCGACGAATTTTTTCATTTATACTATTCATTAATCTCCTGCAAGTGACAAATTGAATCACGAATCATGAATATTCTGGTTCTATAGCTTTAATCGATCAAATTCATCGATTGACTCTCATAAGAAGGCTTCTCACAAATTCACATTGAGATGCCTGCAGTTTACATGAGAAGTTCGAAAGGAGAATATTTTGAATAAAAAAATTCTAAGTTGATCGTGAAAGAATTGAGATATAAAATGGATTTATTTTGATAATTTCGTTCGTGTATAATTTACTATACATTTGTTTTAAGCCGTATTAGAGTCAAAGAATCGGTTTGAATAAAAGAAAAAAAAATAGATAGAAAGAGAGAAGGAGGGAGAAAGTGAGAGAGGACAAGGAAAGAGAGAGATTTACGTTGATTGTTTTTCTGTCAGAGATTCTTTTTTTCACATGTGTTCGTGTATTTGTAACTGCAAACTGACGAATTTTTCATCTTCGATCGTTGCCTCATCCGACACAACTGGACACTATTTTACCCCGATTTCCACGGTGAACGTATATCACTGCCGGGAGAATGTATCGTGTTGGATGTCGGAGCGTTTCTCGAAACACGCGGTGGCGGTGAACGGTGCGTGAGGAGTCGCTTTTACTCCGAAAATAGTCCGCCGCGACGCCGCATATAGATGCGTCGAGGACGAACAGATGATACGGGGTCGAATAAAATGTACACGGGGTACGTTTAGCGGGGTGCATTGCTGTCCGTAGAGCGTGGGCGTAAACAAGGGACAAAAGAATGAAGAGGAACGAATTCACAGGCCGGATGGACAATTGGCATTCCGTCGTGCCACGTTGATCGATACGTGAGCACGAAAAGAGAGAAAAATGGAAAAAGAGGTGAAAGAGCGCATGGCCAATTCTTTCTCCTCGTGCAGAAACGGTTCCCGATCACAGCCTCTTCATTCCACACCCTCGCACTCTCCACCTCCGGAATGCATCCGATGCGCATTCGCCGACTGTATGTTCCGATGGTGGCCACTGACGAGGAAAACGAGCTTTCAATGATAGGAACTGCTTCCTTGTTAAGCTTTGATTTCTAACTTCGCTTCGTTGCCCCTCACCAATTCACTCCTCATCTCTGGTTACTCGATTTTTCTTTATTACTTTTTGATCTTACATTTTTTTTTCGTGCCAATTGAATTCTCTACGTCTGTCTGATTGTTCATAAACTCAAAGAGAAACATCGCTAAAAGAGATATTGATAACAACCTTTCAATCTTTCGTCGAATTAATAATTTCGGAATGATAGTTTCATTGATCAAGATCACTTATTTAACTATAAATTGCAAATAACTTTAACATCATCTTCTGACGTTTCTGACATTACAGTATAAACGATGGCCAAAATGACGTGTGTGTTGCCGGAGCTCGAATCTCCGCGTGACAGCAACAATTTAGATCTAATATATTACAAACTTCGGTCTGTGAGGAGGCCAAAGCTTTATGTAAGCAAAAGATTTACCGTCAGAAATTAATAAATGCTATATAAATACGTCTAAAAAAATATGTTTTATAGAAAAAAAATCTTTAAATTCTTTTTTGATGACAAGCTCACGATAGATGTACGGAGGCTGTATGTACATTTATTCTGGAACGTTGCATGGATAAATATTTATCGAGATATTGAGTTTGTAGGTCGAATGCAATAATTATTGCCGTCTAGACTTCCCTTTGAGAAACGTATTGAATTATTTCGGTACAAATTAAAGATTAAATATGACACGACGGTGGGTCGCTTGGCGGCACTCCAGGAGATATCAAAGACTTAATCGATAAAAAAAAGTTGAAATCTTTTTTTTTATCTGAAAAAACTTGAATTCCGAATTTAAAACATCGTTGTATAAATTTGTGATTATCTTTACACGATTATTTAGCCCCGAAAACAATACAAAAATAAAAGAGGCAATTTTATACAGAATTCATTTTATTTATAAAAAAAGATATATATAAAAAGAATTGTTTATACTGTACAGTCGAATGACCCTTGAGACAAAACAGCGGGCGTTAAAAGTTCATATAAGTGTGATTCGTTGTCGTCCCGCGAAATCGATAAATTGCCAACGTTGAGTTTACGATTATATGTTTTGTGACGAATGGAGACAAGCGGATGTTTCACGCGGTGTCAAAGTCGCCTTCGCCAAGCGCCGCGAGGCATCCGTCGGCGATCCTTCTCGCTTATACGTCTCCAGAGATTTCCGGTAAATGCAAAGCGATCCGAGATTCACGCTCAGGCGAGAATATCTCGCGTCTCGTATTCTCAGCCGCGCGATTATCCGGAATTTATTTAGTCGTCGCGATCCGCGGATGCATTATCGCGCCTGCCGCCATGCCGCCACGCCGGCGAGTACATTAGCGTGTTCATACAGTCCTGCGGTGAGACGCTTATATCGCTGTCAGAATCTACGATTAGTAAAGTAACTCGCAACATTTCGGACCCGGGAGCATTTTGTTTCGGTAAAACCCTCTCGGCTTGCGTGCCGGCCTTAAATTGAGGCGGGAGCTGACGTATCCTTCAGGGTTTACGACGACCAGTATAAGTCCACCGACGAAAAACTTCCGCTCTGTGCCGCCGTATAAATATTCATTACAGGCGATATGAGAGACGTGTTTCTTTGCGGTTCTCCAAATTCTAGAAGATAGATGATTTCTGTACTCCAGGGGGATCACAAAAGAGTGTAAAAATATTTAATTAATAGTTTATGTCGAAACTGTTTATACTTACACGTGTAAATCTAATCGTTTTATCAGGTTTTTTTAAAAAAAAAAAAAAAAAAGAAAGAATTTCTTGCTTGGTTTATCATCTTCCATTATTTGAAAGTACAAATTTCTTCTTTGCTTTTGTTTCTTCTTTCTCCTCGTCGTCTTTGATAATCGTCTCACCGACGTATGTAGTTTACGCTACACGATTTTATCATCTAATTAGAACCAAATTCACGCACAGTTACACACCACGCACAGTTACACACGTTACCGCAATTATGTCGTGATTACGTGGCGTGATTACATGGGTTTGTATTACGACGCGATGCTATGTAATGCGCATCACGGGAGCCGTTCGAAAGGGCTTTCGAACGCGGCCGGATTAATTGAATGCGATGTGAGAAATTAGCGATTATGTGGATGGCAAAATGCGCGGTCAGTGATTTCTGCAACGAACGTGGTGAACTCACCGAGAAATAGTCTTCAGTACAATTATCAATGAAATTCTTCGTCAATCGGTGCTTAGATATTTCTGCGAGCATCCCTAATTCATCTCTCGCGTGTCACTCTCATAACTTTTTCTTGCAGCGTAAACCGTAGCTCTGTAATCTCCGAAACAGTAATCGTGTTTAAGTAAATTTCTCGATGAAATTATGTCGGAGTGTAAATCCTAAATTTATGTCGCACAGTCGTGAATCATCCTGCATATGGTTCTCTTGGCATATACATTGGTAACTCAAGTAATACGACAAGGCTAGAGGCAGCTTCAGTCGGCTTGTCATAATGCATTCTCATTATTTAGAGAAGCTGCATTACGTTTTATACTCTTGAGACGAAATCGGAATATGTAAATATATTATATATAATAATGTTGATAAGCTTTTATATCTTACTAATGATTTGACATACGTGATACATATGTGTAGTGGAATAATAAAGCATATTGTATAGCAAAATACAAGTGCTTTGCTTTTGTATTCTTTGGTTAGTTTGTTGTCTTGTAAATCCTACTTGTTTGGGATATACGGCATTTTTAGCGGGCGGGATTTACGCCCAGAGCATACAAAGTGCGCAGATTGAATTCAGCACACTAAATGCAATAAATGCATTATATAAAATATGTACCTCATATCATAACACTTGTAATATATGTAGGAAGATTGTAATTATTATTTATTATTTTTTATACATATTTACCATACTTATTTTTTAATAAAATTTTGTAAACACATTTTATAAGTTATTGTGTCATTTTACGTCTTATTTATATGCATTTAATGTATATTATATTATTTGTAAATTTTTCATGAGCCATATATACTCCCCTCCCCCCTCTTCCTATGAGTAGTCATACATTCCACCCCTATGGGATATACGGCAAAATGCAAGGGTTTCAAAAAGTTTATTTTTTAATATGAAAAATAAAAATTTCGGATTTCTAATATTTTTTTCACAGTAGTAGACAGTACAAAGTTTTTACTGATATAGTTCATTTACTTTAAATATAGTAAATAATAGTTAATAATAGTTAATAAATTAAGTTTTTGATAGATGCGGTGTTACCCTATATTTAATATATATTAAAAAGGTACACAATTAATTTTTGTAAATAAACTATATATGAGCATACTCTTTACTTATATAAAATAAATTTACTTAAATAAAAGTTAATTGTGTATCTTATTGATCCATATAATATTATAGTTAAAATATTAAAGCATAATTACATTTTCAAATTATTATTTACTATAACATGCAGTGTTTCAAATTTGTTTTTATTTAGCAGAATATAGTAATGACAAATATATCTTTCTAGTCATTACGTAGAAAATTTGTATTCAAAATTGCACGTAAATAATCAAACCTGACGAAAATGATATCGTTTTATACGTATTTCGCACTATCAGCTCAAATAACGAGATGAACAAATGTGCAGTGCATTTGATTTTCAATTTGCGCATTCGTCGATGCGCTTTCTGCCCGTTGGTGCATCAGCGGTGACCCAATTTCGCGAACTTCGAGTATGAGCTGTGTGGTGTTGGAGAAGCAAATTGGGTAACGATAATTCCAGCGATTCCACCCATCGCCGCTTCCCGCCTATCGTCGTCACGCTTCGCTCGCGAATATCTGCAGAATGATCCTCGACCATAGGATAAACTGAAGTACAGCCGAGTTAATGGTTCACTCGAATACAACTGGAATTTGTATTTGCTATAACTTAGCGGATTAATTCTACAAAGTTTTGAATGATTAAGAGATATCACGTCTCACTTGAACAGTTTCAATAATTTGGAACAAAATTACAAAGATGTTTATTGAATTTATCTTCTTCGAAATATATACATAGATGTGGTATACTTCACTCTTAAACTTTGTGTTTTTCAGTTTTATCCGTTTGTTTCAACGGTTCTAATATATTATATTTATCGAACGCATTATTCACGTCGATTATTATTTTTAATGAAAAGTGAAAAAAAATATATATATATATATATACACTATATATATTTCATTTTTCGTTAAAAATATTAATCGATGGCTTTGAAATGTGTTGCAGTAAGTTTTCGATTCGATTCTCTTTAGCGAAGAAATGATAGGAACTATATTTTGTTTCTTATCACTTTCAAATCTTACGACCATTCTTTTAGACCATTTTTATTTCTGCTGCAAAAATGTTTTCATAAAAAATAAAATAAAGATAAAAACAAAATTACAGCAGAAAGAGCAACTGAACAATCTCTTGTAGATGAATAATGAATTAATTAATAATTTGTATCTATTATTAACGGCTAATATAATTAAGTCATATTTTTATGGGTTATGATTAATAAATGTTAAATTAACAATGTTATGATTTTACAAATTAAAATAGAACTGACGTTATTGCACCATCGACATACTTTGCTTTATATCACTTTGCAAAGAATACTTTGCTTATACAGTGAACGCGTTTTCTTTTAATTGCTTCACAAACGCTTTCGGATCGCGTTAAACAGTGGAATCATCGTGAAAAACAAGACGAAAAGAATTTTATTATTCGAAAATTTTATTATAAATCTGAGGGAAGGTTTTTTTATTTTTTTTATTTTTTGTGTATATAAAATAGAATGAAATCTCTCTCAAAATTAATACAAATTATTCTGAAATTATTCTAAAATTAATGGAGCAAATAGATATTATTAATATAATAAAAATAAAAACAAAATATTTTTGCTTTATCTACAATGAGTTAAGTCTTTATATAAGCGATTTTATTTTTTGCTAGAATATGATATAAATTACATGCGTTGTATATAATTTTATTTTGCAACACGCAAACACTAATTTATTCCATTATTATTTTCAATGTCCTGAACATTTAATAATTTTATGAAATTATAATGGAGCAAGATAAATATCTGCCTGGGCTTTGGAAAAGGGGAGACGAAAAAAAACGGATAAAATGTAAATGGAAATACAATTAAAACAAGACTTATTATTACTTACAGGATCAAGCGCGATCGATGATTTCTTATCGATTAGAATTATTCGATTCAATTCGAATCTGTCATCTTCCTAATCTCTTCTATTGAGACTTCATTATTTCTGAACACGCTTGCTTCCATTGTGAATGATGTGCTTGTGACGTGCCCTGTTTCATTTGCGTCGCGAGATGAAACGTTGCGCGCACGGAAACAGCTACATCGAAAAAGAGAAAGAGTGGGAGAGAGAGAGAAAGAGAGAGAGAGAGAGAGAGAGAGAGAGAGAGAGTGTGTGTATGTGTGTATGTGTGGCTCTACATTCGTTCTTTTATTTACAGAATGGAGAGTCGCCGCAGTACGTGACGGACAGACTTCGGCAATTCTCAGATCCTTTGGCAAGGTTTCAACCAATTAACGGTGAGTGGTATTACTCGCATTCCACCCTGCGTGTAGTTGCTTACAAATTTAGGTTCTCGGGGGAAGGTACTTAAGGTCACAACACAGACTTTTGCATAACGCATAATGTATATAAACGAATCAATCAATCAGAATACTTCCTTTGCTTTTATTTCGTAGAAAAAAAAGGATTTTGATTGGTGCTATGAGATGCTATGCATTGTACGTTATGCAAAACTCTGTACTGCAGCCTTTAACGCCAAGACCTGCTTGCTCTTCCTTCCTTACACATCTTTCAGTAACTAGAATTGTGTGTCCTTATGTACGTGAATTACGTAACAAAGAAATGGTACCGATTATTGCAATGATAATTTTGTTCCTTTAATAATACTGTGACAGTGGCGAGAATATTTATGATAATCAGTTCAAACTTGGATACTGCAACAAAAATGATATTAATAAAAAAAATTAAATATTACATTTAAATATTGCGATTAAATATTAATCTGGGCTATACGAAGTTTACGTAGAAAAAAAATGGACATTTAAAATTTATTTTTATCTTTTTATTTGTGAACTTTGACTGCGTTCAAAGAACGCGCTATCAGCGCTTTTATGTCGTTCTATCTTTATTGTTCATTATACGTAAAACAACAGTAGAGAATGATGTAATAGCGTTGATAGCGCGGTCCGCGAAGCAGCAATGCAGCCTTTGTAATAGAAAAACTTTTTTAAATTTTTCTTATTTTTACTGAATATTTTGTCGATGTTACATTTTGTTACTGAAACTTTCTGGTAATTAATACTGCAGTTAAAAGGAAAAATTCATTATTTATTAAATTAGAAAAGCTGTTATAAACTAAAGAAGGACTTAATTTGCGTACGTCCGTCTTTATCAATTATTTGATCCTTAAATTATGTCTCATATATTAGATTACGTCTCTATTATTATGGAGCACACATGGCACAGAAAGATTGTTAGAGAAAGATCGTATGGTATCTTTTCTGCGGCACGTATTCCTTTGCAGAAGAAACAGCGAAATGATTAGTGCATCGTGTGTCCGTAGTCTCGCAAATTCTCGCTCATGACTCGTTCTGTCACGCAAAAAATCATCAACATCTGCATCGCATAAGGCAGCATTAGTACACAAGTCGTTATGCAGCCTCATGATTGAAGAACCCATAAGATCAAATTTGCGTTCGTTGTCTCACGTGCACATTGAACAAAAATAGATCGTATTTCCGTAAAAATATGTGGACAAGTGTAACTTTTTGATACATGTATGTGATGTTTTAGACAATTTAGACAACTATATACTGTGTTCTTTTTTTAAAATAGATTCTATAACAAGATTAGAATTACTTTTACTCACTGAATAAAATTTTAATGGAAACATTGTACATATCGCAAATTTTTGATATTTCTTCTATTTTAATTAATTGATTAATTATATAACTCTTCAATTGCATTCGTAATGATATGTAAATTAAATTAAATTTGTTTTTAAGAATCGACAAGTATTATGTAAAAATCTAAATTAAATTTGAGAAATCAAAACTTTATGGTAATTTAAGAAATGCATATTATATTGCAGATTTTTCAAGGCTATTTAAATTGTGATTATAAGTCTAGTCTTGAAAATAATAATATTTATTCAGAATAAATAATATTATCAAATTGATAACTTTACGTATCAAAGGTGTCAGTTATCAAAGGTAAACTAATAAAAAAGAATTATTTGATCTCTCTCTCTCTCTCTCTTTCTCTCTCTCTCTCTCTCTCTCACACATGTTAGAATATATTTTTTTTTACCGATTATATTTGATTGGTCAATAATTTTTCGTTTAGAAAAAACAATTTTTTCCCTTTCCTAGGAAACTCAATTTTTTTAGTCTTGTCACTTTTGAAGTAATGGAGCCATATGGAAACCATAACTCTCTACAGTGATATCGAAGATACTGTCGACAGTTATAGGTCAGATACAAAAATAATATCTCATATCGTCACAATTGGTCGCGTGAACTCATCTAAAATAGTTTAACGGTGCGCAAACAGAAGCGATAAGACTCAGTTGCGACCGAAACTTCCGTCGTTTCCGTTTCCTTTTCAAACTGCCTCGTCGTAGTTGCTCGGGGAGCAACTAATTTCCAGAACGAAGGCGACAGCCTGTGCGAATATTATCGTTAGAATCATACGTGTCGCGTAATCTTCGGGAGCAGAGAGGTACATACCGACGCGCGTCTTACAAAGTAAACCGACACGGATGATTCAAAATGGCGGGTCACTTGAACGCACCTCGGCAGGTATTTTTAAGCAGATTAATGTTGGACACGAGACGGGGCATTAAGCAGATCGGTATTAATGAGTTTTGTCATCCTTGAGTGACACCCGAGTCTCCATTTGGTTACACTCGCCGCTATAGATAGCCCACCCATGCGCGCTTCTGTGGTGCAACATTTCTCCCCACGACCGTTCGCACGCTCGCGTGCGTAAAGACGATATATCGTGCCTACGAAAATCTTCGGATGTACGTAGAAACTAACGAGATTATCCGTCGCACTTGCTGTGCTAAAAGAGCAAGGCGAATTGGCTCACAGAATCTGGACAGAGTGTCATTTCATTGACGTCGAATGTAAAGGCAAGTAAAATGAGATAAATATAAAATGAGTTAAATAAAATGAGATAAGAGATAACGGAAAAGATTGTTTATATTGAGATTTGGGAAAGTATATACGGTGTATTTAACAAAATCTTTGAATTTTTTTTTCACACTTAAAGTGACAATTTTGCATTAACAAAATAATACTAATTTTTTTTATTTCTCTCGTGAAAAAGTTGAGAAGATTATTTTAATCGAATCGAAGTGTTTTCGTAGATTTGATTTCTATTCTTTCTGTATCTTATTTAATACACTTCTGTAGGATTTACTTTGTACATTCGTTGATGTAGAATTGAATTTTATTCGCTCAACTCTTCGTCAATTACGAATAAAGAATTTTGATAATTATGGGATTCTCTGAGATTTTTAGTGTTTATTAATTTCTTGACACTACAGATGTTACAGAATTTTCCACGTTTAGAGCGTAACATCTTTATATTTTTAAATTCATGATAATTTATTGCTTCTCGATAAAATACTCAAGTTAAAGGCTTCTATATTGTTCGGTTTCTAAAAACTTTATCTCGGTTTTGAAATTAAAAACTTGATTCAACTCGTATGCTTTAAATTCTATTAAAAGTTTGCACAACGCCCTGAAAGTGAAAGGATTGAAAAAATGCTTTGTCGCATCTGATGCCTGCCCGCCCTTTCCGTGTCAGTAGTAAAACGTATATATACCGTGAATAAGCCTTGATACCATAAAGGCAATAACCTCCATCGAGCTAGTATTGCGAATCTTTATTTACGAAGATACTTTATAACAGACTAGCCATTTCCATTTTTACTTCTTTTATTTAACATAGAAAATATCAATAGGTATTTGTGTTTTGAAGGAAAAAAATGATTTGGAGAAGAGCTTTTAGATGACTGAACATAAAGGTATTATTTGAAGATTCAACACTCGTACAATGGATTTGAGCAGGTACTTGATATCCGGCATGAAAACTATAAAAGCAATAAATCCAATATGCCGTTATACCCGACTTTGGTTGGCTTTTTGGCACGATATATATAAACTCACATTTACCGTGTGCGTATCGAATATTTGTTCTCTTAACTTCCTGATCGCCAGATGAATGATAAATCTTTGGTGGCTTTGATATCAAACATATATGCGATCAGTTTATAGTCTTATTTGAAATAGCAAAAAGAAATTATTTTTTCGTGATGAAAGTTAATCAATATTTGAGCATATATAACATTTATTTATCATATTTAAATATATTTTGAAAATATAGTTTTACAAAAAATATTTCAAATAAAAGTTATATGATATTATATAAAGGGAGATGTCACTATTGTACATCTTCCTTTACGCTATATAATTTTCGTTTGAAATGTTTTCTTGGTAAAATTGTATATTTACATATGTTGGACTATGCATTATACACCATGTTCTCTCATTGTACATATTACATATATTTTACACTTTTTTGCGTCATACAAGATGCAACTGCATTTCTGAAACGCATTTCTTGCTAATATTCATTTTAATGTCGAACCTTTTGTGACATTCGATTCGATTAAGGAATTTAATAGAGTTGTGAAGCGATACAAATATTTCGTCTCGTGATATTTCCGTCGATTATCTGTCGTTTGCTACCTATTTTCAACGTTTATCAATCACGCAATCCGCAATACGGAGCTGAGATTAATCCTGCTGTCAATAGCTTGCGGTCAGGTCGCTTTTCGACGATCGATCCTCTCGGCACACCAAGTTCTCGCGTGGTGCATGATGTACTATCCGCCTCCGTCCGTCTGCTTTTTCGAATGCTTCTCTCTCCGTCTCTCTCGCTTCTCGACAATGCCACAAAGACGATGCGGCGTGATGCGTTTTGAGATAAATTATTCGGGAGGCAGGAGACCGCGCGTTGGAGGGCGCGGCCCTATTTTCCGGTCGACCGCCTGTGCAATTTCGATCGCTGGCACGCCAAGAGAGGCTGCCTCGATGCCACCACAATGCGGCCTCGATCTTCGTAATTGACTTCCCATCCGACGGTCTCCTCTGACACTTCGTCAGCCCGTAAATGCTCGCATAAAAAGAGAAAAGAAGAAAAAAAAAATTATCACCCTGTCGATCGCGTCGAAAAGACGTGTGCCATTGTCAATTTCCGTGAAATATACGGCCCGTCTCTATTCATTGTTTCGCTTACGCTTCTTCGACGAGATGGCATTTATTTCGAGAAATTTATCGCGTTATCAAATCAGCTATAAAACCAGAGGAGTATGAGAGAAATATAGAAAATTGTTGAATGGAAATTTAAACAAATTGGACCTTAACAGACGCGTTATAATATAAATATACAGGAGTACGTTTAAATTACACTTGCATAAAATTATTATATATATATTGGGTTAGGGAAAGTTTCTTCATATTTTTTAATTCAAAATTGTATATACAATATCTTCGTCAAAAATAAACGAAATTTAAATTTTAAAAAAGGGTTTTAAAGCTTGAAATCTCTACTTTCGAAAGGTTACTATATTTTTTGAGTTTCTGTTTGGTAACTTTTACATTTAAAAAACTACGAACTACGAAAAATTTTCTTTTCTCTTTGGGGGTCTCTCACGTGCCCAAAAAAAATTTACGAAAATTTTTTACTATCTATCGTGAAAGCTTGAAGCTTTCCCTATAAAATCATTTTTTTTTATGTTTCTATGATTTTTTTCCTGAATTATTCGCGAGTTAAGTAAAGGAGCATTCTGACTTCAATTGCTTACAACTCCGATAAAAATCATCATACCGCAATTTAAAAAATAGATTCTTAAAGCTGAAACTTTGCTCTAGCGAATGATATAATTGTAACGAAAATTTCGCAATAAATGAACTTTTGCAAAAGAATTTTTTTAAATACGAAGAAACTTTTTCCTTGACTTAATATTTATGAAATATATAAGACGAAATACAAAAAGAGTTTTTCTCGTAAGATTAATTAGTTATCTATCAAGTCCTAAAACTCGTGGCTTCTTTCGTTTCCGATGTGTCCATTCTTATTCAACGTGAAGATATATTAAGCCCATTTTACAATTGCGTAAGCAAGTGATTGTAGTTGTAAGAATTGACTAATGACACGGTCGAATATAAGAAGAATATTCATCTGTAATTGATCAACTATAACCACTACAGCTGTAGCTTACACAATTGTAGAATGGACTTTAATTTTCTCATAGCTTTATATAGCTTCATAATTTTATTATTACGCCACTTGCTATTGTTCGACAGATTTATTATGCGTAGCAAATTATAGAACCAATAATTTTAATTTTAATTTTATTATATGAACGGATTAATATTCGCACGGAATTCACTTCGCACGCGTTTACCTGATTCCGAATTGTAGTCGTTTAACGTGAAGATTACTATCAATTTAATTTATCCTATTTTAATCTCAATCTATTTTAATCTCAATCATAAAATATATCACAATAGCTATATCGGTCACTCATATGCGTCATTAAATCTTAACAAATTTATTTCTCGTCACGTAACAGTGTGTTTCTCAACACTCCGAAAGACATTCATTTACTACGCATCGTTAATCTGCTCGTAAACGTTGAATATGCTCGTGTAAACGCCATTAGAGCTATCGTCATCAAGATCAAGAGCCTCTTGGTGCACTCTGCCTACACTTAATGCAAAATGGAGCGAATATCGTTATGGGTTAGTTGATAACTCTTACATTAATTAACTTTGCACGCCTCTCTCAAACTAAGATAACACACGATAAATTATTAATATAAATTAAAAAGTTGCATTAGAGAGACGTAGTGATGAACGTAGAATGTTCGTGAGAGAAAAGTTAAGATTCAAATCTAATTAAGGATGTATAATTAGAATACGCACGCAAATAAGTAGAATTTCCTGTATATCATCCAGCAAACGTATCCCCGCAGCTATTTCCGTGAGACACTTGTAATGTTTTCGTTTTTCCTCCGTGCCGAAAATGCGGCGGGATTAATTGGCCTACATTCTGAAAATAGATGAGCGCTACGGCGTGCGCGTGTACGTGCGTGTTCCGCGTGTGTATGAACGTGCGAGTCAACATGCACGCATGCACGCGTTGACCGGCGTTGAGCAGTTTGTTAAAAATCGTTATCGTGTACAATCGACTGATTTAATTAAATCTTAACTTTTGAGTTTGCACGTGTATACAATAATGTAGCTAATTAATCTCTATTGATTCTGTATTTGTTAAAATAATTTGCTTTAATGCAGACACTATAAAAGACACTATAAAAAAAAAAGACACACTTATTCCAAATTTGACTTTGTTTTGTTCTTTTGCATCGACAAAATTTCTTCTTTTGCATTTCTTCTTTGCAAAATTATAAAAAATATACTTTTTATAGTTATATATAAAAAACAATAGTCAATGAAACAGATAATTATTTTCTTTTAGAACTCAAAATCGAATTTATAATCGCATAAGATAATTTCTCATTTTACTATTTGGTTTCTTTTTGCCCATTCGAAGAGTAGCAGAGTTGTATCACTGTCGACAAGTTGTCATGATATGGTTACTTCGGGTGTATGAATGCTTCAGCCATGCCAACTCGCATCACGTGCACTGTGTACATGCTTGCTCTGTAACAGCTTGCGAAGAGATTCTCCCTCGATCAAGTTATTTGCTCCGCAGAACGCTCGTATACGTGTGGCGTTTGTGACAAAATCTGAATTCTATTGAAATCTATTGAAATCTATTGAAATAATAAATTATAACATATAAATTTATTGCTCTGATATCAATATATCGACATATATAATGTCAATATATTAGGTGTTGGAATTAATTCGTAGCGTTTTTTAATGAAAGAATGTTATTTATTTCACATGAGCATTAAAAAATACATTAATGAAAGTACTTCCCATCACTTGTAAAACGCTACGAATTAATTCCAACACCTAATATATGTACATTATACCGAATATCGTATATAATATCGAATAATATTTATAATATTGTCACAAATTAAAATCCAATTCCACCAATGTAAGATTAACTTTGACCTATATTCATAATCCGTTCCTATTTTAAGACCATCTTAGGTAATATCTTAAGATGATACTATAATTGGCTTATGACATTTTAAAACTACATTTAAGATGGTCTTAAAGATAAGAATCCATTATGAATACCAGCCTTTAATTTCAGTTTCACATACTGATCTTTTTCTAATTCTTAATTGAACCGAGATTAAAATTAATTTTACATTGGTGGGACTGAACTTTTAAATAACATGACAATAGAAATTGCAATGACTTTGCAAAAAATATCTAGCATGATTTCTTCAAAAATCCCCATTCTTCTTTGATCATATCTGCAGCTTTTTCAGCGATCATATAAACAGGTATGTTTAAGTGCCCCGATGTAATTTCGGGCATGATAGACGCATCTGCCACTCGTAATCCTTGAATACCAATCACCTGCAAAACATTGCATAAATTTATAACTTTCGTCGCAACTCTTATTATTATATATAAATTATTATATAATATATAATATTACGCATAAATAACAAATACTTTTAATTTAGGATCGACGACAGCAGTTGAATCTTCTTTTGCTCCCATTTTGCAAGTTCCAGAATAGTGAAAAAGCGTGGAAGTCATGATCCTTGACACGCATTCCCAATAAGCATCAGAGTCATATTCGTAGTCATTGCATTCAGTATAAGTAATATTTGACAACTTAGAATCAAATGCCTGCATCGCCTTTGTATGACCAATACTTAATGCAGTTCTAATACCCGCAATCATAGTTTTGATATCATCAGGATTATCGAAATAATTTGGTACAATATCTGGTTTAACATTAATATCATTAGCTAATAACATTATCTGACCACGGCTTTTTGGTTTTAATAATATTGGCCCAAGGAACCAGTCATGCCCGTCACTATATTTCCATTCTTGACGTAATGGGTTTTTATAATTTAATAATCTTGAAAGAATAAAATCTTCCATCAGTGGACCACTAGCAAATAATAATTCGATGTTCGGTAGATCATTACGTTTTTCTGGTTGTTTTGTGTTGATAAAACCAATGGCTTCGCCTTTACTTGTTAACGGTAGTGTCTTTATATGTGGATTAATAAAATTGAAAAATTGTGAATTTATTGATACATTTGATGTCCATGTTAATCCATAGAAAGTTGCATGGTCCATGAGGTTTTTACCGACTGATGCGTCTCGGATAACGTCTATGCCGAGTTCGGTAAGATGTTTTGCTGGTCCAATACCTGATAACATCAACAATTGAGGCGACTTAATTGCACCTGCGCACAGAATAACCTCTTTACTCGCAAACACACGAATAGTTCGATCTTTTTTAGTGAATTCCACGCCGACTGAACGATTTGTGCTAGAATCGATCAGCACTTTTGTAACTATGCTTTGAAGAGTTACATGAAGATTCTTGCGATTGTGTATTGGGTGCAAGTACGCCCTATTGCTACTCATGCGAGTACCGTTCATGATTGTGAACTGCAGATATGAGAATCCTATTTGATTTTTTCCATTGTAATCTACTAGTTCTGAATATCCTAGTTCCTTGCCAGCTTCTAGAAAAGCCTCTGCCAACGGGGTATAAGATGGCAAATGGTTGATATGTACTGGTCCATTAGTACCATGATACTTAATATCCGACTTCAGCTCTGGAATATCCATTGTTTCCAGCTTTTTAAAATACTTGAGAACATCCTTATATGCCCAGCCCTCGTTTCCCATCTCGGCCCAACGATCATAATCTTCGGCATTGCCTCTAGTAGCTGCCATGAAATTTAACACGCTACTGCCACCGATTATTTTTCCCGCTGGGAAAATGCAACTGTTATCTTTCATACCAAGACAATATTTGTTGGAAGGTCTAGTTTTGTATTTCCAATTGATGTTACTGTTCGAAGATAGGATTGGTGCGATCATAGGAATGTCCATGAAGAAGCTTTCGTGAAATCCAGCTTCAATCAGCAATATTTTGACTTCAGAAATTTCGCTTAGCCTTGCTGCTATTGTAGCACCGGCCGTGCCGGCACCAATTACTATGAAATCGAATGTCTCATTGTATTGTGGTGTCATATCCGATACTTCTTCACTTCGAAAACGTTGACTTTGCTCCAAGAAATTTAATGTTTTATTATTCAGATTAATTATATTGAACAATTTTGATTCGTTCATATTGTTACCGTAAAGTCTGTGATACCAATTTGGCGGTGGTTGTTCGTGAGACTGTAATAAACTGATCATGATACTCAAAATAAGAAGGAGACTCGTTACCTTGCTTGATATATTCAAACATAGCAGTTGGTATGTAAACATTGTTGAAGCGTATCTAAGCAAAAAGAATGAATAGTGTATGACTAATCGTTATATATACAATAGAATTTTGTCTATTCAAACATGTTAAGGTATAGTTATCGATTAACCGAATGATTTGAATAATATATGTTTACTAATTCTTCCTTCTACTAATACTTACGAGTATTACTTCCGATAGTTAGAACTGATCCTTATTATAGTTATTAACCCTTACCCTACTAAGGAGTAGGAGATCACTAGTTACCGAGCGATTTCTGTTCGTGCAAATTTCTTCGCGTTTTTCGGTAATTATATAATAAATTATACTACATTTTATTATTTTCCAAAATGAAGTGCCAATATTTATTCTAGAAAGTTGAAAATATGTTGGTGAATTTTTAGAGATTTTTTGAATTATTCTGAATAAATGAAAAAATGGACGAATTCTAGTACCCCTCCCCCCCTCCCTTCTTGTTAGTATGAATGAGGCACCAAATTGTAATTGATTGAGGCACCTAATAGGGTAAGGGTTAATTAAAGTTGAGTCTTCTTTAAGAAGTCAGTTTTTTTAAATGGATATTTTATTTCCTAAAAATACGTAACTCCTATTCAAATTTAGAGTTTAATAGATACAATGTTTTCTTAATATCTTCGATTATTATTAGAAATTGTGATTATTTATAGAATTATTCATTTATTTAGTTATTATAGATTTTTGATAGCAGTCTATATATGGAAAAAATTATATATACATATACATTTACATACATTTTGCAATATTAGCTGCAATATTTTTTGATATAATTAAGTGCGCCAATATAATTTGAGACATGATAGATGCATCTGCAACTCGTAATCCTTGAATACCAATTACTTGAAAAATATCAATTCGAATTCAAACAATTCGAACTTATAAAAACTTTCACGTCACATCCCTTATTATTATATTACGCGTAAACTTTCTAAATGTTTTACAGCAAATTATCTACTTGCATATAATGTTTCAAAATTTTCAGGATTTTCGAATTGCCTTTTTTGTGAGAATGTGAAAAAGATTCTAAATCTTGTTTAACATGTTTGAATAATAATTAGCCTTTGAATATTTGAAATAAAATACAATAATAGATAAATATGCCTAATACAATAATAGATAAATATGCTCAATACGTATACTAAGTCCATACCTTTCTTATGTGTGGCTGTTAATGTATGCTCTGCTGTTATAGAGGCTTAAAATTTATGGAGATTTTAAGATTCTTTTTATGAGTTTTTTGTAAACCAGTTCTTTCCTTTATGTAACAGCTATAACAAATAACTCTTATTGTCATATGTACAACACAGATAGAAACACGAAAAAATATTCTATTATAAAATCTCATGGTCTTTTAAATTCTATATGTAATATCTAATATTCTATTTTTGAATTTTTCAAATTATTAATCGAGTATTGTGTATTATTTACCGTTTTATCTATCATTGTTGAGTTGACTCTCAGATACTCTAAAGTATATGACAAACTAAATTTTGAGACTTTTAATTTCTATTGAATAAATCTGATGCTTTTATTTTATGATCCATATTTTGTAATCATATGAATCCATGTTTTATATCCATGTTTTGTATTAGTCATATAAATCAATTTCCTGTTCCGTCTTGCAGAATTATTCAACATGTGACATTATTACTTGCAACATTTTTTTATATAATGATTAAATATTTATTTCTTGTAAGATATTACAAATTAAATTGCATGAAATGAAAAATTCACAATTTGAAACTTTGAAATTTAAATTTAAGATATAATTTTAGAATACGGACTTTGCTTATTATAACGAAATATAATACACGCTTACAGAGATAAAAATATTATCACATCGTCATTTAATTTATAAAATAAAAATATTTTAAACAGAAAATTAAAATGTGAACCTTAGCAGTTATTAGTGCGTAAATTATACAAAGTAGTTTAAAAGTTCGGAAATGACCAACATCGGAAAATAAACTATTTTTTAGAAAAATGTTTTATATATGCATATGTAAAATTTGTAGAATTTTATTACAATAAGTAACGCGATGTAATTATAATTTTTAACTTAAAAAGTTGTAAGGTTTTATTAAGTAACGCATTATGTATAACAACATAATTGTTAACAATGTGGTCTAGAAAGCTTTGTTAAAGTCAAATAAAAATCAATTTGAAAATTTTAAGAACTTCCATTTTTTTGCAAATTTACAGCTTATTTCTAGAGCTTTTCAAAATAATATAATTTTTTTTTTCATTAAATATTTTCCGTGTTATGAAATTTGAAAGAGTTTCCAATATCGTCGATCACACATGGTCAAATAACTTATCAATCATCATTTATTTGTGCAAGTTTGTTGAAACATGTGCTGATTTGCAATAACTGTGCAGTTTTGTCTCACACATATGCTTCAATAAATTTGTACAAGCGACTGCGCATGTATATTTGACACAGATTAAACATTTTGTTGTCTTTAAGTATCAACATTTCCGTCCCAGGTGACTTCATTAATTTATAAATTTGATAAAAGATATAATAAAATGGATAAAAAAATGATTTATATCTTCACGCATTAACTGATAAAAACATTCAACAAGTGCCTATGCATTAATCCATCCAACTAATTTGATAAGTTTATTTGAACGTGTATGGCTAACCTTGGCTTTATCTAATCAATATTCATTTGCTCAGTAAGTAGGCTAACTTTGTCGACTTGAACACGTCCATTAGCTAAAATCTTTTGAACATTGTTTAGAGTTATTAGCAATTCATATGTCAAAAATAAGATCAATGGGAATTGTTTTTCTTATTTTTATTTTTACGCAAAAAACTCATCGGAACAACATCTATCCTTTTTTTTATCTTGACAAGTAAATTTGTTATCAAACATAACTTTGTCGTCTATAAATTATATGTAATTGCTTTATGTATATTTAATTTATAATAAGATAGGAAACAAGACCGTTTATGTTAAATAACATTACTTTAAATCCGAAGCGCCACTACGGTCTAAGTATTAAGATGTTGAACTAATATATATATATTTTTCAAACGAATGAATTAATTTCAGAAATGATAATTACGTGTCAATATGATTGTCGACATTAACGCAATTGATCTGAAATGTTAATAATCCTCCCAAAATTCCCCAAATTAATCTTAATATTTTTTCGCAATAAGTTTATTACAGTTTTTTAAGATTAATTTGGAATCGCCTTTAATGCATTCGTCGCATTGGTTTCAACAGTCTTCTTGTCGTCGAATCGGTGTCTTTTAAGCGGCATTTTCAATCGAGGAAATAGCCAAAAGTCGCAGGGAGCTACGTCGGAACTGTACGGAGGGTGGCGAAGCTGTACAACACTGTGTTTTGATAAATACTGCTGCACAAGGTTCGATGCATGCGCTGGAGCATTGTCGTGGTGAAGAAGCCAGTCACCGGTTTGCCAAAAGTGCGGTCGTTTTCTTCTAATTGCATCACGCAATCTTTTCAAAATTTCAACGTAGTACTCTTTGTTGATCGTCTGACCTGCAGGAGCATATTCGTGATGCACGCCTTCATAATCGAAAAAAACAATCAACATTGACTTGATTTTACTCCGACTTTGACGTGCTTTTTTATTTGTGTTTTGCCCATACACTCGTCTCCAAAGGCCTTTTGCAACATTTCAATAGTTTCTGCACAAGTTTTTTCAAGTTTAAAGCAAAACTTGATGCAAATTCGTTGCTCAACTTTTTCGGTCATTTTTAGCTACTTAAAAATCCGACGAACGTGAAAAAGACACTGTAAACAAATACACACTGCGTAGTGACTATACGTCCTACTAGTGTCGGCGACCAACCGATAAGTTCGTAAGGTCCTACTGTTGACGTGCCTGCCCGGTAGAGGTCGCTAGAACACTTTGGCGCGAAGATATAAATGCAGGTCGGATACTTTTGGGACAGACCTCGTATATTAGTTCAACATCTTAATACTTAGACCGTAGGCGCTTCGGATTTAAAGTAATTTAATTATAAAATAATAAGGCTCAATAAATCAAAATAAGTAAAAGTAAAAAGGGCTACGAGCCTAAAACATAAATTGACAAACTGTATGAGTAGTTAAAAAAGTTTTTTTGAAATAAAACTATGTCATAAATTAAAAACGTAAAATATAATTTGACAATCAGAAGGTGAACAAACGTTTCGATCCTAGTTGGATCATTTTCAATGTGACAAATAAATTAGTGTGACAAAGTAAATTAACAACGGTAATTAACAATAGAGTTATAACGTAGATAAAAAACATAAGAGATCAAGTAAAATTCGCATTCGGACGCAAATTAACTATAAAACTCGCTCCAAATTGAGAGGAAATCAAATAAACGATTATAGTTGACAAAAATGTGCTCC
>NW_011627193.1:180096-201817 GCF_000204515.1 Acromyrmex echinatior
TTTTTACTGTTTGCGACTCGATTATTACTTTTCTTATTGTTCTTATTATTTTTATTTTTATTTACTTCTACCGTTAATTTATTATTACAATTTATACTTGCTAACAGAAACATGTTCGTCCTTATACACACATACGGTTCGGAGGAGCACATTTTTGTCAACTATAATCGTTTATTTGATTTCCTCTCAATTTGGAGCGAGTTTTATAGTTAATTTGCGTCCGAATGCGAATTTTACTTGATCTCTTATGTTTTTTATCTACGTTATAACTCTATTGTTAATTACCGTTGTTAATTTACTTTGTCACACTAATTTATTTGTCACATTGAAAATGATCCAACTAGGATCGAAACGTTTGTTCACCTTCTGATTGTCAAATTATATTTTACGTTTTTAATTTATGACATAGTTTTATTTCAAAAAAACTTTTTTAACTACTCATACAGTTTGTCAATTTATGTTTTAGGCTCGTAGCCCTTTTTACTTTTACTTAAAGTAATTTAATTTATACATTAACAATTGCTGATGCTCACCTACATATTTCTACTTTTGTATTTAATTTGTTCTTGGAGTCAAATATTATTATTTTGTTTTATTGTAATTTTTTTTAAATATTATAAAAAATAACTGATACTGAAAAAATTCATTGAACAAAAATTGATTACTGATATTTTTTATCTTGTATTTTTTGTACATTTTTAATGTACTTAACAGATTGTTGAAATAGACACAATGACGCAAATGCAAAATCAATAAAGATCGTATTTATGCATAAATGTAGTACATAAATTTTTCTACTTTTTATTAAAATCATTTAGTATTTTATAGGTAATGCTTACATCGCAATACTACAAGTATAAATCAGTAGGGACGACCGCGATTAGTAGACTCATTTTTCAGTTTCGAATTTTTACAGATGAAATTAAGAGATTTATTGAAAAAATTTTACATCAGTTACTACATACATCTAACTAGCTAATAATACATATTTTAATAACATGGGGAAACTGATAACTAATATGAAGAAAAATTTTTTTAATGCATTCTGAGTCAACTAACTCCGGGATGGAGGTAAAGTAACTAATGGTAATTTGATTAAAATTATTAAAATAAAGATTAATGTATTTTAAGCTACATCTTTGACTACATATTAATAAAACTTTTATAAAAATATATTTTAAACACAAATATTCACTTCGCAGAACAAATTTGTTCGTTTCGTGCAAAAATACATCGAATGCGCCTAATTTTATCGAGATTGGAAATCGTGAAGGAAATTTATAACATTTACCACTGAGGTAAATCTCTTTAATGGAATGAAATATTGATAATACTATAAAAGTTGTCACATTAAATAAGTTATATAGTCAGATGCTGTAGCCTACTATCCCCATCTGTTCATTTTTTTAAAAACATTAACAGTATACTATACAAAAACACATAAATAAAAAAAACTGTTGAATTTTATTAAATAAGAGCTACACTGACTATCTAAATAGAAATTAAATAGACTCAGACAATCATATACGATTATAAAACAAAAATTTTAAGAATAAAAATATTTACTTACGTATACGATTTTTTAATATTGCAGCGTAACTTCTATGGCAGCGTTTGCAACGAGGTGTCACAGCAGACTGAGCGGCAGTCGCTGCTATGAGTCCTCAGACACATTCACGCGCGTCTTGCATGTTTATTTTTAACGATCCTCGATTATTTTATCCTGTAATTTACAGCACTTATCATGGAACAAAGTCGGTATGGATTCTGATCGGAATTATTCCGTTTTCCTCAGAAAATAGAAATTTAGGAAATAATTGAATAATTCTAATCGGAATCCATTCTGATTTTGTTCCATGATAGGAGCTCTTATTCCGGTCTCCCTTACATCACATCTTTTTGGTTAATAAATGTCGATGTTATTTTATTCATAAGAATTTTTTCTATTACGATGATCGATGCATTTTTAAAATACTCTTATTCCGTATTAAATAATATTGTATAATTTTTTTTAAACTTTTAGAAGTGGCTAAAAAATACAAAATATAAATAATAGGAAGCATACAGCCACAGCACTAGATGTTTTAAGCGAAAGTCATATATTTAAAATTATATTATGACAAAGTAGACATTTTCAAGATTTGATCATCATCATTGTAAGAATTCGTGTGAGAAATACTCGTGTAGAAAGTCACACAGTTTCTAGTAATAAGGAATTCATAATACATAGAAATCTGTTTCATAAGCGATTGCAAAATTCGTTATCTTCAATTTTGGACTTACAACTCTGTTAACTCGTTTCATAAGCAAATATAAAATTGTTTCATTATTAATTTTTGACTAGTGTTTATTGTCAATATTCTTTAATTTATATATACCATTTTTATATTTTAATGTACTGATGATGATCTCAAATCTTGATCGGAACGTTTACTTTATCTAATTTAATATAATTTTAAATATATGACTTTCGCTTAAAACATGTACTGTGGTTGTATACTCCTTATTATTTATATTTTATATTGTATAAAAGTTTATTTTAATAGTTACATATACGTATATTAATTAACTGCATGGTATGTCATCAAATTAATTAACATTTAATCTACTTACCGCGACCGATATGCAAGATATTATATATAGAAAAAGAAGAAAACATAATATAATTGAATTAATTGAATTGCAGAAATGGAACGACGTTGAAGTATAATTAAACTTCAAGAATTTTTTTTGTCAATGATTTTTATCCAATAAAATGTTTAATTTGTTCTATAGAAATTTTTTGCAAATCACACACAACATATTTTCATATTTCATCTGTTTAAAAATATTTTTTAATTACTCTATGTAATTATATTATATAATGTAATTTAAAATTTTAAACCATATAATATTAACGTCAAAATATTAAAACACTTTTTATTTTCTACATATCTTTGTCATTTACAGATTTATGAATTTGACTGACACTTGAATTATTTCTTTCACTTAAATCTTTTCGAAAACTGTAAAATAAAAAGGTCAAGCCATGTTCAAAAAAAGATTTATATTGTAAATCTTTTTTTGAACATGGCCTGACCTTTTTATTTTACAGTTTTCGCTTTCAAAATTTGAATGATTATGCAATATATATTATGAAAAGTAACTGATGTATTTAAAGTCCCAGTTCAAAGTGAACATACATAAAGCGTATTCTCACAAATATAAACGATTATCTGATAATATATTAGCTAACAATATACATTATCATAAAAAGTAATTGATATATTATTCAAGGTTCTAGTTTAAAGTGACCATACATAAAGCGTATTCTCAAAAATTTAAAAATTTTAAAAATTTAAATGATTATTTAATAATATGTTACCATGATAAGTAGTAGATATATAATCAAAAATGCCAATTCAAAGTGAACATACATATAAAGTGTATCCTAAAAAATTTATACTTTTAAAAATTCAAATGATTATCTGATGATATATTACCATGACAAATAACTGACTATATTAATAAAGGTGCTAGTTCAAAGTGAACATACATAAATTGTATCCTCAAAAATTTCAACCTTCAATTTAAATGATTATCTAACAATATATATTACTATGACAAGTAGTTAATATATTATTGAAGGTGCCAGTTCAAACTGAATATATAAAGTGTATATATAATCTAAATTTAATATAATACATTACCAAGAAAAGTAGCTCATATGTTATTGAAGTATGTTCGTTTTGAACTCGCACCTTCAATAACATATGAGTTACTTTTCATGGTATTTTTTCAATTCAGTTTGAATTGGCACCTTTAATAATATATCAGTTACTTGCCATGGTAATATATTATCAGATAATCATTTAAATTTTTAAAGGTTTACATTATATTTATGTATGGAATACTTATGTATGTTCACTTTAAACTAGGGCCTTGAATAATATATCAGTTACTTTTCATGATAATATATATATTGTTAGATAATATATTATCAGATAATATATAATATATAATCATTTACATTTTTGAAAATACACTTTATGTATGTTTACTTTGAACTGAGACCTTGAATAATATATCAGTTACTTTTCATGGTAATATATATTATTAAATAATCATTTAAATTTTGAAAGGTTTTATATACGAGGGCGGTCCGATAAGTACTTAGCCTACAAAAGAAAAACGAAAATTTTGGAAAAGTGGCGATTTATTTCTCAACATAGTCTCCTTTTAGCTCAATACACTTGACCCAGCGATGCTCCAACTTCTTTAACCCGTTCTAAAAAGTACGTTTTCTCGAGGTCTGCAAAGTAGGCCGTGGCAGCGATGACCTTCTCGTTCGACTGAAATTTCTGCCCGGCGAGTGACTTTTTCAAGTTTGGAAACAAAAAGAAGTCGCACGGAGCCAAATCTGGAGAATACGGTGGATGGGGCAGCAGCTCGTAGCCCAATTTGACCAATTTGTCGAATCACCGACCGATATTGCTCTTTTTCCATTTTTCTAAAATCCGCGGACACGCCCGCTTCCACACGCGGTCAAAACAAAAAAATATACAATATATTAAAATTGTATTAAAATAATGTAATTACAAAAATTTATTTCTATCATGATTTCTCCAAGTAACCCCATTCTTCCTTGATCATATCCGCAGCTTTTTCAGCAATCATATAAACAGGTAGGTTTAAGTGCCCCGATGTAATTTCGGGCATGATAGACGCATCTGCTACTCGTAATCCTTGAATACCGATCACCTGCAATACATTATACATAAACATTGTATATAAATTGACAAATTAAAAATATACACTTATATGCACACTACTTATAATATTTCTACTAAATAGTCCAGTGTGTTTTTCCAGGAAATACCTTTAATTTAGGATCAACGACAGCGGTAGGGTCTCCCTTTGCTCCCATTTTGCAAGTTCCAGCATAGTGAAAAAGCGTGGAAGTCATGAGCCTTAATGCGCATTCCCAATAAGCATCGGAATCATATTCATAATCATTGCATTCAGTATAAGTAATGTTTACCAACTGAGAATTCAATGCCTGCATCGTCTTTGTTTGACCAAAATTTAATGCAGTTCTAAGACCTGCGATCATTGTCTTCATATCATTTGGATCGTTGAAATAATTCAACGTAATCTCTGGTTTAACATTAACGTCATTAGCCAATAATATTATTCGACCACGACTTTTTGGTTTTATTAATACTGATGCAAGGCTCCAACCATATGTACCAACATATTTGCTCCATTCCTGACGTATAGATTTTTTTAAATCTAATATGTCTGGAAAAATATAATCTTCTTTGAATGAAGCACCGGCAAACAATAGTTCGATATCTGGTAAACCATTATGTTTTTCCGGATGTTTTGTATTAACGAAACCAATGGCTTCTATTCCACCCGGGATCGTGAACGGTCCTGTTCGCTTTAGTAAAAAATCGGTTATATACGGACTAAAAGGGTTTAACAGTTCGCTTGGTAGTAAACTTGTCGATGTATTTATTGCCCACGTTAATCCGTAGAAGGCTATATGATCCATAAAGTTCTCACCGACTGGTGCATCTTGGATGACGTTTATACCTAATTCGATAAGATGTTTTATTGGTCCAATGCCGGACAACATCAATAATTGAGGTGATCCAATCGCACCTGCACATACGATCATTTCTTTGTTCGCAAACACACGTATAATTTGATTATGCTTGACAAACTCTACACCGATTGCTCGTTTTGTACTAGAATTGATCAATAGTTTTGTCGTCGTACTCTCAAGAGTTACATGAAGATTGTTGCGATCGCGCGCAGGATTTAAATACGCTCTGTTGCTGCTCATGCGGGTGCCGTTCATGATTGTAGCCTGCAAATATGAGAATCCTATTTCCTCCTTTCCGTTGTAATCTATTATTGGATATCCCATTTCCTTGCTAGCTTGTATAAATGCTTTTACCACGTCCGTGCGAAATTCTGGTTGGGTGATATGTACTGGTCCATTGGTACCATGATAGGCAATATCCGACTTTAGTTCCGGGATATCCATTGTTTCTAATTTTTTAAAATACTTGAGGACATCCTTGTATGCCCATCCCTCGTTTCCCATCTCGGCCCAGCGATCGTAATCCTTCGCGTTTCCTCTACTAGCAATCATATAATTTAGTGTGCTACTTCCGCCAATAACTTTTGCTGTTGGATAAACGCAGTTATTGCCTTCTATGCCTAGACAGTACTTATTAGATGGCTTCGTTCGATATCTTCGATTTATCTTAGTCTTTTGCAGTAAACCAGAAATGAATGGGATATTCATATATAAGTTTTCATGTGTTCCATCTTCGATCAGTAGCACTTTAACCTGAGGAATCTTGCTCAATCTCGCAGCTATAGTCGCGCCGGCTGTACCAGCGCCAATCACTATAAAATCAAACGTATCTCCAGATTGCGGTGTTGTGTCCGATACTTGTTCGGCTAAATAACGTCGGCTCTGTATGAAGAAATCCACGACTCCTTTAAACAGCTTTAATATATTCATTAATCTTAATCCTCCCGTATCGTCGCCATAAAGATTGTTGTTTGGTAGGTACAATTCTGATAAGCCAATTATGATGGCAATGATAACGAAAAAGATTGCCGTCTTTTTCATATTTTTTGAAATAAATATTCTTTTCTTCTTATAATTTCTTCTTCTTACAATAATGATAGAGAATGGTGTCTGGATGCTTGATATACCTGCATCATAATATATTATATTTGTTAGATGTCACAGCGAATTTACAATATAAACAACTGTAAAGTAAAAGCCAGATTATCAAATTGATAATCATACTAAATGCCAACTTTTGGCCGAAACTTTTGGGAATTCTAATATAGATTTGTGTCCATCCGAGGCACTAGAAACAAAAGTTTTTCTCGACGCTCACATCAGTTTGATAAATAGATTTGGCTGATCATCAATATGAGATGATATAATACATGCTAATAAAAAATGACAGAAATATATTCTTTTCAGGAATAAACTGATATCTTTGAATTCTCGTTACAACCTTAGTTTGAACCATATTAATTTTTTCAATTTTTAATTATTAATTTATTTAATACAATATGAATTAAAGTAGTTAATATTGTTTTTTATAATGTTAAACAATAAATTAAACAAATGATTATAAATGTGAGATATGGAATAAAAGTAAATAAAGTTTGATTTTAGCTCGTATATTTTACAAATAAGGAGATGAATAATATTAATTCTTACATACATTAACAGTCACGAAAGCTCATAAGCAATTTACTTATATTTCAAAGATATAAAAAATGCACATGATATTATAATTTATTCCTAAAAAATAATATATTTTTGTATAAATTATTTAATAAATATATTGAGTATTTTTCTAAATAAATTGCTCGTAAATAAAAAAAATGTCTCTAAATAATTAATATCTTAATAATCCTTAAAAGAGGACGTAGTATTATGGTCAGATGTAATAGCTCCTCTTTATCGCCGCTATTTAGATAGCATTGTGATAAACAACACTCACGAATATATATAGATATATTGGTGTAATTACTCAGAAAGAATGTTTTGTATATAATTATATTATATATATTTATGTATACAGGATGTTTGAAAAATAATGATAAATCTTTCGCATAGAGACAGAATAGACTAAACTGAGAAGAAAAGAAAAATGAAGAAGTATGTGTCATTAAATGCTAAAACATTTAATAAAAATGCATTTTAATAAATGCTGGTTATGTATTGGCATATTAATGTCACAATGTAATGATGAGTAACTAAATAAATAATTCTAATTTGGAATTATTTATTTAGTCACACAATGGTCAGCATTTATTATTATAGATTATTATAGATTTTACTTTCAAGTATTTTGAAACGTCTTTAAAGTACAGTTTAAAAACGTTTCGAAACGTCTTTAAAGTACAGTTTAAAAACGTTTCAAAACATTTTAATATTTAATTACAAATAAGTACTTCTTCAAAGAAATACTTCTTCAGTTTTTTTAAACTTGAGCGTATTAATTTGGGAAAAAATGTTATATAAATAAACATATAAAACATGTCAATTTTTTATATATTTATAGCATTGTGATAAATAACTTACACGAATACACACACATACGCGCGCGCGCGCTCACGCACGCACGCACAGAGTGTTTGGAAAGTAATGATAAATCTTTCGCATAGGAGAATGGATTAAACTGAGAAGAAAAGTCTTCTACCATTTTGCAATTTTCACAATAGTTAACAAAATATTAATTGCTAAAAATTGCCGAAAATTGGCAAAGTATCTTCAATAATTTTTTATTCAAATACTGTAAACTTTACAGAAAAATTGTAAAAGACGAAAATTGTTTATTTTCTTCTCATAGAACTCTACGAATTTTTTCAGATTTCATCAATTTTTTTAATCAACTTTTTAACTGTATTTTCACGAACGTGAGGAAATACGATATTAAAAAATTCTGAAAAAATTCTTTAAAAAATTCTTGAAACTCTATGAGAAGAAAATAAACAATTTTTCTCTCTTGCAGTTTTTCTGTAAAGTTGATGCGCGTATGTGTGTGTATATTCGTGTAAGTTATTTATCACAATGCTAAATATATAAAACATTGACATATTTTATATGTTCATTTATATAACATTTTTTTCTTAAACTTGAGTTAATACGCTCAAGTTTAAGAAAACTGAAGAAGTACTTATTTGTAATTAAATATTGAAATGTGTATTTCGAAATGTTTTTAAACTGTACTTTAAAGACGTTTCAAAATGTTTGAAAGTAAAAATCCGTAATAATAAATGCTGATTCCAAGTTGGAATTATTTTTTCAGTTGGAATTATTTATTTAATTACTCGTCGTTACATCGTGACATTAATGTGCCAATACGTAACCAGCATTTATTAAAATGCACTTTTATTAAACTTACTATTTTAGTATTTAATTGCACATACTTCTTCATTTTTTTTCTTATACTTGAACGTATTATCACACGAATATATGTATATTCATGTGTGTTGTTTATTATTTAACATTTTACTCATATACAGTTTGAATTGTGCAAAATTAAATAATAGCATGACAGTTTGCTAATTCCTTCTAAACGTGCTGATAACTATCTTCTTCTTCGAAGTTTTCGTATCAAAATAATTATTCTGTGAATCGATTGTCTACTATTAATCTGTTGTTCATGTTACATATATTAAAGACTCTCTAATCATAATCTGGCCATGAGATAACTATCTATGACATCAAATTCAGTATTAAGTATTAGTTCGAACTAACTAATCTGTGCTTCGCGGGTTTTCTCCATTCTTGATGTGCCAACGTTTCGTGGGCCTTGCAGTCCACTTCATCAGAGCGAGGAGCAGCCTGATACTGAGCTGTTCCTCCAGGTCCTTCCTTTTTATGTTACGCTACTTGTTGAGATGGGAGTTTTTTGGTGGTGGAGGGGGGGGGGTTAGAGTGATGGGGGAAAGACAGATGATGGAATCTTGGTCGGTCTTTGCTGGTCGGGAGGATGATCTTCCATATCTTACTTATGTTATAGCCATTATCCCTGTTTAGATTGTTAGGGTGTTTTTGTATTTCTATGGCTTCTCTGTATTTTTTTGGGAAGTATGATGTGGTGTTGGTTATCGTGGTTGCTTGGTCAAACAGTATTCGATGTCCTGTTGCGACGTTATGTTCTGATAGTGCCGACTGTGTAACGTGTTTCAGTCTGACGTCTCGTTGGTGTTCTTTTATCCGTAGGTTTACCATTCTCCCCGATGTATACTTGTCCGCAGGAATACGGGATATTCTGTATACTCCTACGGAACTGAGTGGCGGTCTTGGATCTTTGGGGTTTCTTAAGATTTGTCCTATCTTCCTGGGTGGTTTGTAGATAGTTCGGATATTGTGTTTGTTCAATATCCTGCCGATCCGGTCTGTAGTTCCTTTGACGTAAGGGAGAATAGTTAGGGTCCTGTCGTCTGTTTGTGTGTTCAGAGCCGTTGTCTTGTTTGTGTGTTTGTTGATTATTTTGATTATGTCTTTTTTGTCGTGTCCGTTATTTTGTAGGGCCTGTTTGGCTGAAAAGTGGTTTATTTCTGTCCGTAGATGTCCTCTGTCGGAGATGGCGAAGGCTCTGTGTACCAGAGAGTTTATTACTGATTGTTTTTGTGCTGGGTGGTGGTGTGACTCAGCATGTAAGTATCTGTCCGTGTGTGTTGTTTTTCTGTACACTTGATGCCCTAGGGTGCCGTTGGCCTCCTTTGACACCAGCACATCTAGGAATGGGAGTTTCCCATTTTCCTCTATCCCCTCTATGTCCCCTCCACCAAAAAACTCCCATCTCAACAAGTAGCGTAACATAAAAAGGAAGGACCTGGAGGAACAGCTCAGTAGCAGGCTGCTCCTCGCCCTGATGAAGTGGACTGCAAGGCCCACGAAACGTTGGCACATCAAGAATGGACCAAGACATGGAGAAAACCCGCGAAGCACAGATTAGTTATATAGAAAGCACACATGGAAGCATCAAGAAGATTATTAGTTCGAACTATTCACTTTACGCTATTCTCATTATTTCGTTCTAATAGTCCTGTAATTGTTATATTCGTAAGTTTTGTTATCATCAGAACAGAGATTGATTACCGATCACAGCGCTGCTATTCACAGCACCGATCTATTCACAGCAACGCTGTGATTGGTAATCAATCTCTGTTCTGATGATAACAAAACTTACAAATATAACAATTATAGGACTATTAGAATGAGAATAGCGTAAAGTGTGATTGTTTGTTAATTAATTAAAATATATCCCCCAATTAAATCAATAAATTCCCTCTTTTAATTTATACTAATTTATATATCCTTAAAATATTAATTTTAAAATTTTTCTTTTAATTTATATTAATTTATATAATCCTTAAAATATTAATTTAAAAATTTTTTTATTTTAACAAATTTATTTAATTATACTTAAATATATTTCTATATATATCCGATAAGATTTTCTCAAAAATCATTCAAATAAAGCAAGATTTCTCGTCATGTGGAGAAAAAAAGTATATTATGTTAACCTTTACATCCATTACATAACATTCACTCAGAGCGCAATATCTTTGCAAATATCTTTTTTTATTTCGTATTGCTGCAGATCGAAATAAATCATGTCTTTTTCTTTCGCACCATTATAGAGCGAGATAAAATATATCGTATCTTGTACAATTTTAAAAAACGTCGGGTCTTTTGGTTATTTTGATTAGAAGATCTCTAACATTGTACAATAAATTTTTAACAAATAATAATTTAATACTGAGTTAATACTGAGTAGCCTATATGCAGAAGAAATTGCTTACGTATGTATATATATTTGCATATAGTCTACAATATTTTATTTTTTTAAGTCTACAATATTTTAATTTTGTAAGTGAATACTGTTTTTTAAAACAAAATCAATCTTTACCTAGTAAGAAATGATAATGAAATCGATATCGAATCGATGTTGATTCGATATCGATTATTATTTACAGTATGTAGCCAACCAAATTTATAAATTGTATACCAAAACTCAGATCTTCAATTCAATAATTGAAAGAAATATAAGCCTCTGAAATTTATATGATTTATTGTTGGACAACTTATCTTAATTAAACTTTAAATTTAATTTAATTAAATTTTATTAACTTTCATATAAACAATATTTCAAATGATTGATCTTTTTTCAACGATCCTTTTCAGTAAATGTTACAAAATTTACATATGTTAATATCATAAATTAATATCGTAAATTTTGACATTCACTGAAGAGAACCGTTGAAAAAAGATTGAAATGTTTGAAATATTGTTTATATGAAGGTTAATAAAACAATTTAATTATAGCAAATATTATCTTGCTAAGCTCAAAAAGCCCTTATTGTACAGGGTGGGCCATCTATTGGTACGTTTTTAAAAATGCGATCAAATGAGCATACATTGATATTTTTTATTAATTTTTTTTTTGTTGTGAAGCTAAAAGTATCCGCGTCAAGAATGAAAAACGATTTCGTTCATGTGGCTCCCTCTACTGGCCTTACAGTATGCCATTCGGTCACCCCAATTATTAATGACATTTTGGACTACCTCAGCGCCAATTTCACTCAAAACAGTCGTAATATAATGTCATCCACTAACATCCCTTTCTCACGAACTTTCCTCACCAATTTGCGTATAGCTCCTTCGGTGGGTGCTCTATCACGACCCATATTTCTTTTCAAAATTCGTACAGTTTCGGCGACACAGCACTGACTTTGAAAATAAGTTTTTAAAATTTCAAAACGCTCTTCAAGAGAAAACATGTTGTTTCGTGCCGCGGACGGTATGACTAATAAACTGTCAAAATTTCGGGTCTGTAGCTCGTTCGGTGTTGCCATACGACGAAATTCAAAAACGTACCAATAGATGGCCCACCCTGTATTAGGTGTTGGAATTAATTCGTAGCGTTTTTTAATGAAAGAATGTTATTTATTTCACATGAGCATTAAAAAATACATTAATGAAAGTACTTCCCATCACTTGTAAAACGCTACGAATTAATTCCAACACCTAATATATTAATTAAATATTAGTCTACAAATATCACAAAAAATACCACTGCAATTAACGATCGAATTCGTATTTCAGCATGCATATGATATGTATCTGTTTCATCGTTCTTAGCTTGCAAATGTACTCATCTTAGACAGTCTCAAATTGTGCGACTTTATATATTTCTTATGAAAGCACGCGCATTGCCAATTTCTAACGAAATTGATGAAGTATATACGCAAGCAAGTATCGACTTCTAAACAAGCTACATAAACCACTGAACTTTAATAATGCTCTCTAACTGTGCACTGTTATTTTATCATAAGTTTGTACAAAACAAACATGGCAGAATACAAAAAAAACTACCTACTTTTTTGTAATTAATTATATGATAGCAGATTGAAATAGCACAATATATGGAAGAGTCTATGTTTTTCTCATTTTCCAGTACACATTCTGATGCAACTAGTGTACGTTTTAGTATTATTAGAGTTTAGTGATTTAAATAATAATATTCAGCAATTTAAATAACAATATCGATGACGTTACTCGCGATCACTTTATGATATACACTAGCAACGGTTGCCACGTTTCCAGAAAAATCTACGGTTAATTATTCTAAACTTTAATGATTTTTTTCAGAAATGATAGTGTATAGCTAATGCCTTTCTTACTTTTACATATGTTGATTTTCCTCCGAGTAAAAAAATGTATCTCCGGTGAAAAGATCAAATCTGTTAACTGTTTTTAGAGAGACTATTATATAAGCTCCGACACGAGTGACGAACTTAAGAATATTGGTCGATACGTGGCAACTATGGATACGGCAAAGTCAAACGAAGAATAAGTAAAGAAGAATGCGGCAAATCAGTGAATGCCTAATAATCACATACCGCTGACTTCATGATTTTTTATTAAACTCGAAATTAAATAGATCTATATTTAGCACTCACTCGATCGTGAGATATACAAAATACAAAAATAGCCAGGATGAAGAGCCACATCGAACTTTCGATTTTTTTAACAATGTTATATGTTGTCGTTTTGAAAACGTTTTGAAAACTGAAGAAATTTTTGTATATTTAATCTTACATAAAGAAAATATTTCCCAGTGAGAAATGACAATAAAATCGATTCGACGTCGATTCGATGATTTTGATGTCTATACGACATCGATTAGATATCGATTCCATTATCATTTCTCACTGGGTTAGAATGTTTTAAAAAATATTCTAAGTATCTAGTATAATAAAGCTTAATTTGGATATAATAGTAATTATTTAATAACCATTTTTTGGAATTTTTGGGATTGAGAAATTTTATTTTTCGAGTTGTGTGCAATTCATTGAAACATATAAAGCTTCTATTTGACAATACGTGACGAGAATGTGGAAAACATCTTTTTCATCTAAAGCATAAGAAAGTAAGTAATTTTTTAAATTAAAAAATAAGATGGTTTCTGTAGTTAAAATTTCAGTGTTAGGACAACATTAAAAAATTTTTCATCAATAGAACTAATAATATTGTTGCGCGTTCATGTCTTTAAACACATCTGTTGGCCAGCCTGAGAGCGCTTGATTTTAATTTGCACAAATCAAGGAAAACGATTGAAGAGTGACTATTCTACCAACGAAGTTATAGATTTAATGCATAATTAATAGCGTTGGAAATTTGGCGAATTTCTCAATATCTAATAGATGCTACGTTAGTAAAGAGCACTTAACGAACGATTCATAATCGATTAAATTGATTATCGATGGCCGCATAATCGAAAGCAATCGATTATTGGATGACCTAAAGATAATTGATTATAATCGATTAATTGGATATTAATCGGCTGTTTTTTAGTCTTTCATTTCATTTTTTTTCAAAAGAGTCGGCAAGAATAACAGACAAGATTATTTACACCTCGATTATAATGCAGTTGAAGTGCAGATAATTTTGTCCATTAGTTCGGATCTACAATAGCTTTTTAAGGGGATCTTATTTTGTAAAAAATTTTTCATGCATGAATATAAATATGTATAAAATATGTAAACATACATAAATATTTGTAAACATACATAATTTTATATGAAATATACCCATACATGTTCATACATCCTTCTTTCTTTTGTAAAATTACTTTTTAGTGTAATAGAAATAACAATAGTAATGTGAAAACATTAAAAATAATTAAAAGAATAATTTTTACACTATTTATTTTAAAAACAATCAAGTTTGAAGGAATGTAAAAAAAATTACTTATGTATAAATTATATTGTATATGAGCAAATTTTTTAACATTTTTGCAAATTTGTTTTTTTCTAAAACGAACAATGCGAAAATTATCCCTTTTTATTATTTTTTATGTTTTCAGATTACTATTGTTATTTCTGTTACACTAAAAAATAATTTTACAAAAGAAAGACGAATGTATGAATATATTTCATATATGAGTATTAGTATTTATGAGTATCTATGTATGTTTATATGTATTTATACATATTAAAGTATGAACAACTTTTCATCGGCAAAACTATCTGTATTACCGACTAAATCATTTAATTTTTATATTAGATCATTTAAAAAATATCTGCGGTTTTTTGTTCAATTTTTGAATGAAAAAACCGCGGATACTTTTTAAATGACCAATATAACAAATACTTTTTTCTCTTTCACAGATTCGAAAATCCTTTTACAGGATTAAAATATACGCATTAATGGTTTTGTGAGTTTATGCCGAGAATGACTAAAAATTTCGAAATTGATATATTTTTTTATCAATTCTTGTAACATAGCTATCGTCTCAAGTTATCAAGTCATGACAACATTTATTTATGTTATTTATAATACGAAAATATTTGCACTTACAAAATAATCTATAAACACGTGTACGTTTGTACAAACATATAACATCGAGTTCTTAAAATTAGAAACTGCGCACAATGAAAGAAATTCCGATATCAGATAAGGACGGTTTACAACATCACAATTAACGTCGTCAGTCGACTAGCGCGACCGAAGTTGCTATATATTTACATAAGTTGTCTATATGTCACACAGACACACTTATGTGAATACTTGTACTCATTTGAACACTAATGTTCTATTTATAGCCGTATCAATAGCCAATAAAATAATTCATAGAATATCTAAAAATAAATTTAAGGAAGTCTTAAATATCTGACTGTGAATATGGGCATAAGTCTACTGGCATCTTCAGTTTGTTAGAAAATTCTTCTCAATTTTGTGGAGTCAGTGTAAACAATATCATTTTAGTTAGAAACTTTCTATCATATCAAACTTTCTATCAAATATTAATCTGTTTAAAGAACCTATGCATTATATTCGAAAATTAGATATCTAGAAATTTATCTAATAGCTGTGAAATATTTATGTACTCCTGGCAGTTCTGTACCAGTAACGATTATTCTCTGCCATTGGGTAATTATTTCTGAAAGAAGAAATAGATAGATTGTCTTCCAAAAATGTAAAAATTTTAAGTTTTTTAATTTAAAATTACAAACATGTAATCTAAAAAAATTGTATTCTAAAAAAATTTCTATTTTAATACGTTTTAATTACTAAAAAGATCTAAAGAAGTTTATACGCATATATGTACAAATAAAGAAATGGAGATTTTAAATTTAGTTATAATTTTTATTTATTTTAATTAAGTTCATTT
This sequence comes from Acromyrmex echinatior, assembly GCF_000204515.1. Next base: position 196,317 of record NW_011627193.1, read on the forward strand.
ATTTTAATTAAGCTTTTCAATAAGTTAATAAAAAAATAAAACAACTTTAATGAACGGTTATAAATCGATTAATCGATTATTTCAAAAGAATAATCGATTATAATCGATTTGAGTTCGCAGCATAATCGATTTCGCAGAATAGTCGATTATGCCCATCACTAGCTATCTATTCCGATTACAATAAAGTTCTTGTTAGTTAACCGAGAACATGTCTCACTTTTTTACGCATGTTGGATGCGAATGCAAAAGTGGAAGTAATAAATTAACATTTAGTATTAAATGACATAATTAACATTACGCAAAAAAAATTTGTTCTAGTGCGTACAATCTTATGAGTAATTAAAAAAAAAACTTTCTTACTATGAATACGATTATTGTCTAGATTGAATATTAAAATATGAACTTTTAAAAAATCGAGTTAATTACAAACAAAAAAATATGTACATTATATTTCGATTTGAAGTCGATTAGATAATTTCTCAAATATCGTGGCAAATATAAAATTAAAAATATAATTTTGTGAAAATAATTTTGTATATTTAAATGTTCTAAGAAGTTTTTTCGTCTTATATATATATATTTAAGCTATTTCAGAATGACAAAGCATTTTCTTTTATGCTCTAAAAAAAAACTATGTTTTTATTTTTTACTTTGATTTTTATCTTTTTAAATACATTTAACAGTTTTCGTTTGAATTGTTTGATTTGTTTTAATGAAGTGGTCATAAATCTATTAATTTTTTAGACATCAAAATATTTTTGAGAAATATATTTTTGAAATAGAATATTAAAAACACTTAACCCTAACATCAAAAAAGAAGTTCTGAAAATTTCGTAGTTTTAACATATTCTCTTAATCACAGAAAAAAATAATGAAACGGATATGACTGAAATCTTTTCAGTGTTTATCAAATGCAAAACGTCAAAATTGTCGGCAGATTAATTAGTATCGGTTACTGAAAGTTTCTGCAAAAGAATAACTCGAAAGACACGGTAATATTCGTTCATACGTTTGATAAATCACGAGACGAAATTCGAGCGTTGCGGTATTTTATTGCTCGAGGGAAATGTCAACAAAAACGAATTCGACAACAATGCAAATGGTTGACTAAAGGTTGATTAATAAAAATAACTCGCAATTTAGCGTTAATGAATATTATTGGCAAACGTATAGAAGATATGCACTTTGCATTACTTACTGAAATTTAATATGGTTTATTTCGCATTCACTCGTGTAATTCCTTAGTTTCTTTGTGCACGTCACAAAAGAAATTCTTTTTATATGAGATCTCATAAAAATTCTTTCTTTGTTGTCAAAGCGAATTGATTGTATTTTATCATATTTCTTTTGTTACTGATATTACTTTTATTAATGCCGTAAGTCGGAACAATCTTAAAAAAGAATATGAAAAGAGAGAATTTGTTATATATGAGAGAAGAAAGTATATTTAATGTAAGTATATAACTCAAAAGTACAAATACATTTTTAGTAAGAAGATCAGTTTAAGTGCTTTCTTCTCCTTGATTTGAGAGATTTTAGATGTGTAATATAAATCAAAATAAAAAATATGTATTTTTTATAAGTACATGTTAAAGGAAGGAAACATTGCTTTGAAAAAATTGACTTTCATTTTTCTAAGTGTAGATATTATTGGAATGAAAAATGTTCGTAACAATATTTTTATAATTTCAAAAGCATTTTAATAATGACGTACTTCAATTTTTTGAAAATCTTATATTTTTCAAAATAGTGATAGCAGCATAGAGAAATGTTTTAAATTCCTGTTTATTCTTAGAATGATTTAATGACCAAATATGATAATTATTGATAAAACAAAAACACTGAAGTGGCCTCATAAATAATAAATGCTTATATGATGTTTCTTTTGCTTATATAATACCGTTTATCTTTCAGACAAAGTCAACAAAAACGAGATTGAAGCATCACGCATATTTATTAATGCTATTATATACTATTAATCATTCACTTTTTTAGATACACTTTTATTTTTTTCATGATTAATTTTGTTTTATTTATGTGTTTCTCTTATACTATATGCAATATTTATAAACTCATAAAAATTTTAATAAATCAATAAAAAAATGTTGAATAAAATAACATCCAACACATACACACGCGCGCATGCACGCGCCACACACACACACACACACACACACACACCCGCGCGCGCGCGCACACACACAAGCATTACAAGAAAATCCTTACAGATTATTTCTCAAAAATCATCCATTTACATTGACATGATTGAATTTGTCTTTAATAATAAAAAGATTTTATATATAGAACATTTCAAAATTCTCAAAACAATAATGGATGTTAAAAATCCAAAATTTAAATAAAAGTTTAAATAATAAAATTATGGGGGAAGGGCTACTTGTGTATCGTAGCATTTTCTTTGTATTTAAATGATCTATATTTATTTAAGGCTGCGGCCGAATTTTTGTTACAAATACTTTGAAGCGTTTGATTGACTAATTAGAAGAAAAAATTTTACAAATTGACCAATTAAAAACCGCTTTAAACATTCGCAGCATCGTATTAATCGTATTCTAAGTGATGTTTTGTTCACTTACTGTAAACGATGGATACTGCTGTATCCATCGTTTATTTCCATCGGCTTTATTAAATCCAATTTTTTTTCCATAGATAAAACCAATGTACGTCTCGAGATTACGCGTCTATTACGTCGTGCCAGACGAGCGAACATAAAACGCAAATGGGTTCGATTACGTAAACAGCTGCTTGTTAAAGTCTACGTTGTTCAAGATAAATGTGTATACAGATGAATGTGTCGTTATCGAGATCGCTCTCACTTGTACATTTTCTTCCGACGTTCACAACTCTTCGGTTGACGTCGCCCTTCGGTCGACGAAATAAATCGTGTGGATGCTTGCGATTTCGCCGTTCCCTGCTCCCTCTTCCTTCCAGATTTCTATGATCCGGATGCTAAGAGAGATCATAGATTGGATCATGAAGCGATGGAAAAGCACGGCGGCGAACTCTCTCGTTATGCGCGATCGTGAAACGAGCTCATAACTCACAATTGCGCTAAAACGTATCCCACATCGTATACGCATGCAGAACATGCGAGAATCCTATACCGGAATTGCGAGAGAGAGAGAGAGAGAGGGGGGGGGAGAGGAGAAAGGGGGGAAAGAGCAACGCTGCCAAACTACTCGCTGAAGCGTGTCTCGCTAGCGCGGTGCCTGATTATTTTAATTGATGCGCCGCCGTTACGTCCCATTTAATGGACGTTATTCGAAAACAACCGTCGTCTTCCTTCATGGATCCGAAAAACTTCACGAGATTCACATATACGAGATTCGAGGGATAAAACGAGATACAGAGATGGTAGATGAAATATATAATTAAGAGTGGGCGGTTTGAGCAACATAGTTTGATCCTGTTGCGTATTGCACTGCACGCGCGATACTTGAGCTTCCGGCTTCCAATCTCATCAAGATATAATTTTGCTCAGAGTTTATTGAATACTTATACAGAATTAAAGAACGTTTTTTTAAATATCCCCCTGATGTTATTTTTATTTTGAATATTGTATTGCCAATTACTAAACATAATATGTAACGACAATTTTGCGTTCTTATAATACGCATAAAAAAATTCTCTAGTTATCTAATTTCTTTTCAAAAAAGAAAAATCTAGAATTACAATAAAAATGTAAGTTCGCTGGACGATACAGACACAAAGCAACACTATCGTTTAAGATTTTGATTGCGTATTTTAATTTTTGTGTAAATATAAAAATACAACTTTAAAATGCAATAAGCATAACATCGACATATATTCGAATCTTACTTTAAATTTACAGGACGTAGCTTGACGCGATCGTATACTGCTTACGCCATCGTGTACCGCTTACATCATCGTGTGAACTTAGGACTTTCTCAATGTATGTATCATGTAAAAGTTAATTATTTATTCTTCGCAAAAGAAGAGACGACATCTTTAATGTATTTCCCTTACGTGTCGTTTGTGTGATTTGAATGATGTGAAATTTAGGACAAAAAGTTTATTCTACGACTTTTACGAAGTTTATTAAACAACTCGTTACAACACTCAAAGAAATGTGTTCATTCTTAAAAGTTATCGATAAACAATTCATATACTTAATGCATATATGCAGCGTCGAAAACTTCAGGGTCGTGCATATTTTCTTGGTACATATTAGGTTTGTTTTTATTGCTGCACCTTCTAAACTAGTACATAGTGCAATAAGTTGAAATGAAACAAATGTACGTTCATTTCATTTCAACTTATTGCACCGGTTTAGAGTATAGCAATAAAAAACAGACTTATTGTGTGCATAATACGCTAACGATATAGCCACCTTTTATTTCCGTTTATTTTCATTATTTAGGTTTACATTAATGTTATTGAGAAATTTTATCTAAAAATTTTATAATTTTATTAATTTGATATATTACGTTACTGTAGGCGTTACTTCTTAATGCCTATTTTTATTAATCGTGAATAGTGAAAACTTTTCGTAATTTATTAAAAGCTCTCAAAGGAGGATGCCCACGATATAGAGAGATTTCTGCCTTAGAGATGGAACCTCTGAAATCTGTAAATTTATGCCCGATTTCACAGTATATGGTTACTTAAACAAGTTCAATGAAATTTTTTCATGAATTTCTTAATTATCTTTAGTAGTGGGCCTATAATATGATAAAATCTATTACTCAATATCAAATTCTACTTAGCGGTTTTCCTTCACTTTCACTATCTCGTGCTACTTCGCTCACTTCTGCCTCTCTCATCACCGCGTCGTCATCACTTCGGTAAAATTTCAAACTTTTGATTTTTTTCAACTTTCCTTGCCGATAAAAAAGTGAAATTTGGTATTGAGCGATGGATTTCATCATACTCTAAGTGAATTTATATAGGTTTTAGAGATTCCATCTCTAAGGCAAAAACCTATACGTGGGCATCCTCCTTTCTCTTTAAGTAGCTTTTAGCGGATGAAAGATATGATTATCGGAATTTTTGATAATAATTTTACAAGATATATTTATTGACTTTAATTCTATTTAGATTCATCAGTATTCTTTTTTTTCTACAAAATACAACAATTTGTCTTTCATATGCATTAATACAGAAATTCGTAGAAGTATAATATTATATCATAGTTAAGGATGTTTTGGCTATACAATATCAACTAAAAGTATATTACTCAAACAATATCAGTCCAAATAAATTAATATTAGTCAACATAATTAAAAATATTTTAATAAATAATTTATTATTATAAATTATAAAATAATAAGGCTCAATAAATCAAAATAAGTAAAAGTAAAAAGGGCTACGAGCCTAAAACATAAATTGACAAACTGTATGAGTAGTTAAAAAAGTTTTTTTGCAATAAAACTATGTCATAAATTAAAAACGTAAAATATAATTTGACAATCAGAAGGTGAACAAACGTTTCGATCCTAGTTGGATCATTTTCAATGTGACAA